>VZTF01007408.1:477028-530402 GCA_013397755.1 Cnemophilus loriae
ATCCTTCACATCCACCTTGGGCAGGGAGAAGGAGGTGTATTCACTCATCATCATTTGTGTTTACATATTCCCAAATATATTTCCCTATTCAGCAAAATAAATGGATAAGCAGTGTAGCTGACAAATGCTGTGTGCCACATGGGAGCTTGCTATTTGAAAACTAATATTTACCATTTACTACAGCATGCAATATATATACAACTGCCTTTATCTCACCCCACTCTGGGTGCCAAAAAGGACTGTAGTGGTTTGACCTTGGCTGAGTGCCCGGTGCCCACTAAACCACTCCATCACTCTTCTTCCCAGTGGGACAGGGGAGAGAATAAGATGAAAAACAACTTGTAGTTGAGATAAGATATTTTACTAAAGCAGAAAAAAAGGACAAACAAAAGTTTGCATACACATAAACAAAGGGAAAACATAGTCTCTACTTCTAATCATCAAGCGATATCCAGACCCTTCCTGGGAGACAGGGCTCTGAAAAGAAAACGTTGCAGAATAAGGAATGCCTCTCCGTTCCTCCTCTCTCCCTTAGCTTTTATATCTGAGCTGATGTAATATGGTATGGAATATGCCTTGGGTCAGTTTGGGTCAGCTGGCCTAGCTGTGCTCCTTCCCAGGATTTTGTCCACTCCCAGCCCCTTGGTGGGGGCAGAAGGATGTTAGAGCGACAGCACTGCTCAGCAGTAGCCAAAACACTGGTGTGTTATCAACACCCTTCAGTTATAAATGTAAAGCATGACACTGTGAGGGCTGCTAAGGAAAAATTAATGCTCTCTCAGTCGGACCCAATACAAGCAGTTATGCAGGAACATTGAGACAAATTAGAAAGACATAGGGTCATTATTTACCCAGTGATTTCTGGAGTGCTACACATGAGCAAACAGGAGAACACAAGGGAAAAAACAAGTGCATGTATATATTTACAATAGTGTGTACCTGAAATGATTACAAAGTAATATCTTAATTTCAGGTTTTGCATATATCTGATTAGAATCAGCTACCCTTCATTTGTGTTGTAGAGCAGCGCCTTCTTAAGCTGTCTCAATGATTTTGATACATTGTCAGAAAGCCTAATCACACAGGAATGCCATTTTCATTGCAAGGTGAGTGAATAGTGTCAACATTGATATCATCTTCACATTGGCATGTTTAGAGATGGAAGCTTTAAATGAAAAGGGGAAGAGGAAATATTCCTAAAGAGTAATATCTTGGAACATGAAAAGTAGTGCACAAAGCAAAACGGAGACATAGAGACATTTCCCACAGACACTGCTGAAAAGTTGAGGAGAAACTTAGGAGTTTGTGTTCTAAAACAGGAGGAAGATGTGTAATTCTAAACCATGTTTAATAGTTTGATGGTTCTTTTTTCTTACATTAATGTTACCTATTAAAAATTCCATCATATTACTGTCAAAATTAAGCTTTCTAGAATCTTCATGATGGCACTGCTAATGTTCTTCTATGAAAATATATTACAGGCAAATATTTCTCCATCTTCTTCATTCCTAAAAGTGTAATTCCCAAGCACAAATTCATAACACATCATACCCTTCCCTGCCTCACTTTCTGAATACTTCCCTGTCAATTAATTAGTCCCATTAGAGAACTATCACAGGTAATTTTGTTGCTTCTGTCTCCAAATAAAATACATGGCATCAGGATTATTTTCTTTTCATATCTGTCTTTATCTATCATAGGCTAGTATTAGGTAATTCATGCATTTTTGAGAAGAAAAAATGCCTTTACTGTCTGTAGTGTTTCATGGATATATTATTAGGCATCAATAGTACTAGTCCTGTTAGAAAAAGGATATCTTTTCGTTAGGTAATATTCCTTAACTACAGACAGTAGAAAAGACCTGTTTTAAACCTGTGCCAAGTTTATACTTCTAGAAGGGTTCACTGTAAACCAGAAGACTCCTTGGTTGCATAAGGTGAAAATAAGGACCTGAGTGAACATTCTTCGTCAAGGAAAGCAAGGAATGTGACACATTGATAAGACCTGGCTTAACAATGTGTTATCAAAAATATTAATGACCTCAGTTGGCAAATATTTCATTCACTTAAAGAACCACTACATTTGTAGCCATTTTTAAGAGATTTCTTGCTCAGAAGAATTATAATGTAACCTTGTAGAGAAGATAAAACCAAAGCCAACAGAACAATCATGCCCCTCTCAGCTCCATTCAGAGAGGTAGGTATGTCTTTCCACTCTACACTGGAATGAATTTCACCCATTATCTTTGTTTCTTCACAAGAATTAAGATTCTCTGTACAAAATGCAATAAATTAAAGACCTTGTTTATAAAAAGCATCTAACTGACATGATCCACATAATCCTGATGTGATCTAATAGACTCTGCTAATATAAATGAAGTTATAAACTGACATATGCAAACTTTGAGTTCAACTACAAACGTGACATCACCATTTTATTCATGAACTTACACAAGAAAAGACAGCTTTGTAAAGGATAGATTTCACAGATGTCCCAGTCTTGATCATATTTTCCTTAAGCTTCTTCCAAGCAGAGTTGAATCTTGAGTAAGCATGACATTAAATAGTAGCCATTGTCATTTGTAAAAGAGTCTGGAGAAAGAAAGGATACCACATAGAAGTATCTCTACACACTCAGTTAAAACACAATCCAAAATTACAATGGATTTTGAAGCATCAGCAAATGTCTGCCAAAAACTTATGCCAACCCACGTCCGCTTTGTCTGCAATATTTACTGCAGAGACAGAAAACACATTTGACCGTGAATGGTGTCTTGTGGGACTTCATTCCAAAGCTGTTCTTTAAGGATTTAGATAAAATATGTTCCTCAGCTACTACTACTTTTCAAGAATGCCTGTGACTGTGGTTCAGAGTATCATAATACTCCTTTGTTACTAACTCTGATTACACATTGGCATTCAACAAAATACAGAAATTGAAAAATGGTCACCATAAGAACCAACTTTTCGAAGAACCAGCATTCCTAATCTCTGTTACCCTGTAATTAAACTCATTTGTGTTGTTCTCATTTGAGATATTTTTATAATTACTGTTTCTACAGTCTTGTAATAATTCATTTTGGCTATTTATGCTTATGGTTTTTTCAAAATCTGAGAGGAATATATCTTTAATAACCATTTCATGTGACAAACATTTCCTTAATTTGAGGGAATGGAAGTACTGTTCAAAAACTAAATACCTGCTTTAGAACAACTTTACTAAAACACACAATATAAAACAGAGCTTTCCTGAGACTCAAAAATCCAAAGGGATATTGCCTGTATGCTGACATGGGTGAGTGATGGGGAGAATATCTCAGACTCGTGGCAGTTGACAGGAGAATAGAAAATTGTCCATTCATACTGCAGATCCCAGTCATCTCCTCCTCTTCCAGTCTCCCCAGTACAGGTCAAAAGTGAGTCTTTTTTGTTTACAATAGGTCTTTAAAAATATTGTTCAAAGATCTTAGTATATTGTAACTGGATATGGTGGAGCAGAGATGTGCTATTGGAATAGTCCTGACCTTGAGTGTCAGTTTTGTGTGCTGTGAACCCTGCTATCAGTTTTCTCTCTGGGACTTTACAGAAGGAGAGAACTTATGCATCTCATATTGGCAATAAAATCCATAACATGGGGTCCAGGACACTCAGAATTTCAAGCTACAGAGGAGAGAAAAATGAACAATTTCCTTTCTCTTCTGGAAAGTTCTCTAAACACTGGGATATCACAGAGGGAGACTCCTGATACTGTTTTACAGATGAACATAACTGATGTTATATTTTCAGTACTAACCACTGTAGCTGGGATTCAAGGGCTATTAAGCTTCTTCTCCAAAGAAATCATTATCAGAGAGTATTAGCATGCTTAACCGCCTCGAAATGCAAGTGTTTCTGTATAATAACCTCCAACTAACTCAGCCAAAAAGTTTAGCTTGTGCTGTTTCCAGGAACCATTCTTTTTAATCACATAAAGTTGTAATAAATATTTAGTCACAGACAAGAACAAGCCCAAGATTTACTTAGATACTTCAGTTCATAATTGGTAGTTGCTTTTACTGATTCTTTAGAATGTTTTTCTGTTAAATATTATAACTTGTTCTTTCTGACTAATCACTACTTTTGAACTTCAACAAGTCTCCTATATATAAGAATCACTTATTATAGACATTTTTCAAGGGTTTTATTTCCTTTCTGGGAAGAAAAGTTGGCTTTTGCCTTAATACAGGAGAGTATCTCTTTCTTTCTCAGTGAAGCTTCATAGTTTACAGAACAGCCAAAATTACAAAGGAACTAACTTTATTACCTGCAAAGAAAAATAGTGCTTGAGGCATGAAGGAAACAAGCTTCTAAAAGGGAGAGTATAAATAGACTCAGTGTTTTCAGTCTTTCTTTCAAAAATAATGTTTTTTCTTTGAAAAGAAGTCTGTCAATATGAAAAGCAAACACAACCAGTGGTTTCTACCACGCACGGATGAAATTATAGGACTGCTACAGGACAGCATTTTAAGCCACTATGCCTGATGGTGAAAGCAATTCTGAAAATGATGGTAGATCTTTCTAGGCAGCGTAAATACATGAACTGGTTGCTTTAGAGAGAAAAAAAAAAGGTAGTATTTCTGGTTTTAAAAGTATATGTACAGCTTCTGAAGCCACTCAGTCTAATTGAAGAAATGCAACAAAATTATTCTCGCAATTCCAGATACACTAAACTGCCATTTGAGAGGAAAAGGAATAATGTCAGCCTTTTATGAACAGAAGAGAATGTAGACTTCAAATGGAAATCAGTGCTTTGACTATTTTGTCTTCAGTGAGAGAATAAAAAAAAATTACTTTTCCTCTGGCTTGGAAGAAGTTTACTATCAGTTGAAAAAATTCAGTTGTGTGCATCTTGTTGCAACAGAAATTGAGGGTATTTTAATGAATTTTTGTGGAGTTTAGTGGGTTGCGATCTACAGAAAAGCACTGAATAGTTAGTCAAACATCAAATACCTTAGATATAAAGAAGGTATATATCTTTGGGTTTTAATCAAACTGAAACTTACTGTGTGAAACTAGGATTATGCATTTCGAGTTCTAATGAAGAGCATTGTGATATAATCCAATAAAGTCTTCTGTTTGAAACATCAAATATGAAAAGATTTTAAATTACTTTAAAAGAGAAAATGAGTTACTTGTCTTCTACATAAATGTCTCATCTCTCAGAGGGATATTTGGAAAAAGTGTTATTCTTCCAGATTTGTCAGGATGTTCTTTTAACAAATACAGCAGTCGTGAACTTTTTTGATATGCCTGTATATTCTGAAGATTAGATAAACTAAAAATAAATTTTATTTTCCCCAAAAAAAGAGTTATTTTTCTTTTTATACTTTTTTTATTCTATACCTATCTCTTATTACACACCATTATGCAAATACTGTGGTGATAAACTAGAGCACATGTACAGATACTAAGAAGAAATCATCCAAGAAACATCCTTTGACACCTGGGTCAGCCAAACAATGGGGGAGAATTAATATGCAATGATGTTGGTTGGTATCATCTGATTGAAAATCTTCAACTCCTTCAACATAATTTTTAGGTCACCCAAAAATTTTCTTTGGATCTGTTAAAGATTTGCATCTAAGTTTATAATATATAGGCTGAAGGGTCAGTATAGTGGCTGACATTGTGACTACTTTTTTCAATCTATTATTCTTACTGATTTTACACATTATGAAAATTAAAATAATTATTTAAATTTTAAACATTGAATTAAACATTTTTTATTTTTCATTCTATCATTATGTTTTTATCCCTTAGAACTATTTGTTGATTTCATTTTAATGTCAGCTTTTAGAATTTTCCATCCAATCAAATAAATTCAGGGGTGGAGATTGTGTCTAAAAAGTTGTAAATTCAATGAGTAGGTGCATGTACTGGTGAAAATAAATTTCACCAATAAAACGTCTCCAACAAATTTTAGCAGACAAATTAAAGCTAGACGTTTGAACTTAATTTAATGATTTGAACAATATATTTAACGTCTATATAGTAATTTTAAATTACTGAAGATAAAAACATAGAATCATTAAGGTTGGAAAGTATCTTTAAGATGATCAAGTCCAAACATCAGCCTAGATCTCCACCATGTTCGCTACTAAACCATGTCTTCAAATGCCATATCCACAAGTTTTTTGAATGCTTCCAGGATCAAAAAGGTTGCTACTCTTGTGGATATATGAAGATAGGTGTGTATGATTCCATAATGCAGAATGATACAGAGGTTTTATTTCCTACACTTCTTTATTATAGATTATTGCAAATTACGAGTAAGCTTATTATTAATAAAGAGAACACATCTAAGTTACTACAAAATTACTACCAGAAAAGAAAGTATATATACTTCTATAGTAGCAGCAAGCATATATTTCATTATTAAAGTTTACTACAAAAATAACCAGCAGGAAAATATAAAATATACTTAATTACTTATATGTGTACCTATATATTTATTGTTTAAAGTAATGACTGTACAATGCTCATCAAACTGCCCTCAGAAGCAGGGCCAATCAATGATGAACAAATTCTCACTTTGGAGAGGATCATGCCATATAATCTGGAGTCACCCAGGGATGCCCCAGGGTTCCAGTCTGTCTGGCAGACCTCTTGAAAGAGAAGCTGTATTTTGGGAAGAAAACAAATAATTTTTATATGGCAGGGACTAGAATGCTACCACCTTGGGCAGCCCATAGGTGTTGCTGATTCCATATCCCTTCATGACAAGATCACCTGCCAAGTGGTTGAAGGCAAAGCACTGCATTTTTTTGGTTTTTTTTTATTTTAGCAAAACTTTTGGTACATCTTTCAGAGTATTTTTCTAGATAAATGTGCAACATACAGCTAAGCATGTACACAATAAAATGAGTGAACAATCATTTGAAGAGTCAGGCTCCAAGAGTCGTAGCAAATAAGGTAATAAATGTCTGGAGGCCAGTCATCAGTGGTTTTCCCCAGGGTTCAGTTTCAGTTCCAGTTCTCAGCAATATTTTCATCACTGACTAAACATCACAGTTGAGGGCACAGTGAATTTGCCCATGACATTAAATTATGAGAATCTGTTGATTCTCTTGAATGTAGAAAAGGCGTCATAGAAAGACCTCCATAGAGAGACCTTTGTAGATTGTATGAAATTAGCAAGAACAAATGTCAGATTCTTTCCCTGGTGTCCTGGGTCTGGCCAGGGTAGGATTAATTTTTGCAGTAGCCAGGAGAGGGGATGGCAGGACCCAGATGTTAATCTGTACTACCTCATGTAATTTCCCAGGTACAGGGGACGAGCTTGCTTCTGGGTCAGGGGAGCATGGAGCAGTGAGGTCTTGTCCAGTGGTGAGCATTTTGCATGTGAATCACTTGCCTCTCTCATGTACAGTTTTGTTGTTAATATTGTTGCTGTTACTGTTTGTTTTCTTATCTCATTGCTGTTTCCAGTTAATTGTTCTTATCTCAACCCATGATCTTTACCTTTTGTGACTGCTGTTCTCCTCTCCAGCCTGACTGTTATTTGCAAATTAAATTTGAACTATTTTATTTTTTTCTTTTCCTTCTCTAATAAATGCAGCTGTGTACAAGGACTCTTATTCGTGTTTTGTTTTTCTCTGATTTGTTTTCCTGGTCCTAACATTTTTATTCGAAAGTTTACGAAATTGCAAATAAGAAAAGGTAATTCTTTCCTCGTGTAACCTTTTCACAGCTGAAAGTATTATAAATTGTTACATTTTAAGAAAATATTTCTCTAATCAATGTGTTTACTTTGACAGTTGTCCCAGTTCTGGAAAATGCTGAAAATACATTTGAATACAGTTTACTTAAAAATCTATTTAAAATATATCCACTATTACTCTTCAAAATATTACTGAAATCCCTGCAGTGTACCATATGCAAGTAAAATTTCTTTGTAATCTGATTAAATCGGCCTAGCAAAAAAAATTAAATAAATATAAAAGAATTTTTAAAAAATTATAAATACACTGCATGTATGTATGGTCTTTCCATCAGTGTCCATCTATTACCTCCTTGGAACTTATTTCATGACTCCAAATGTCATATAAGAGCAGATAAGCTCTTATTTAAGCTCTTATATAAGCTTTTAATTTTACTGTGTAGAAATTGTCTGCTCTAAATGCCAGAACAAGAGTCAAACTACACACATCAATCTTAAGTATGTTCAGAGATGGTATCATGAGAAAGGCACTCTTGAAGAATGGCCTAGAACTATACTTTTTTGCAGCTTGATCTCTCTAATTCTTTTTCTTTGTTTGTTTGTTGGATTCAAATCCTACACCTTTTAAAAACAGCTTTGCATCTGGACAGTGATGATGGTGTGTGTCTTAACAAGGCAAAAATCAGGAGTTAAAGTCCCATTAGTTTAATGAAAGAGGGTTATGAATGGATGAAAAATAAGAGCAGAAGAACAGAATTAAAGGTATATCAACCCTGCAATAATAGAAGTCTTTGTTCTCGTGGTATGTACTTTTTACTGCAGATGGGTATGAACTTAGCTTTTTTGTCAGCTTTATGTCAAGTTATTGGATGTTATGTGACAGTTGAAGGTGTCGCCTTAAATGAAAGGATCCATTTTCTTTTCTCCTTTAAAAGAACATATTAAGGTTGTGGGAACGTCAGGACGGGATATAGCTTCTGGGACAGAAGAAGTGACAACTGACATATTTTAGAATTTAAAAGTCTCCAGTGCTTCATTTTAAATAAAATGTAAAGTAAAAAAATGAATGAGAAACATGAAATAGCCATTTACGTAACTAATGACACTCATATCTATCCAGCAGTATGCTGACTATAATTCAAGGGTGTGACAAAAAATTGTTTCATGAAGTTAATTCTTTCATTTTGTGTTCTTAAGGACCGTGATGCTGGGACTAAGTTTTTCAAGACTTAGAGAAGGATTAGAATTCATCAGTACTGTAAGAGCATGGGAAAGATTGATTCGGTGATTAATCTCATGTTAAACACATGGGAACAAAACAGCTAAGTATATTTGTCTCCATAATCCCTTTTCCCAAATGTAATTACAAATGGAATTGATCAACTTGTGTGTTTCTTCTGAGTCAGTAGTAGCCATATTAGAATTCCTAGGCTGTATAATAACTTAGTACAGATAAGCGGTCTTCAGTGCTCAAGAAAATTAGCTAATACCACTATATTTCAAGAGAAATTCTAGATTTCAAAATTTTTCATGGAATATTTTCCAAAGAAAATGTCAATTCTTTTAGAAGAATGACTTTTATAATTTCTGGCATATCCTTTGTATACTGAATATCTTCCCCTCTTAGGGGGACCGGTATTATTCTATATATTAAATACTAACTGAGTTCGAGCATTGTCTTCCATGGCTTCAAGGGAGTAGAGACAATACTAGACAATAATGACTCTCTTTCATAATTAGCTTTTTGCTACAAAGTGAACTTCTACTGCTGCCTTTGTTACTGCTGGTTTCTGTGGAAAAGAAGTAGGGCAGGCATGGAGCACCACAGGTATTAAAATGTTATGAGGGGAAATGCCATCTTGAATCCTAGAGTTGGTTGCCTAGGTTTTTGAGAGAAGCAGAGCTGAGCATATTTGTTTTCTTCAGGGCTTCTCATTGTTTGTGACCTGATCGGTATATTTACTTTTTCGAGATCTGTTCTATGACCCCAGGACCCTCATGGACTCTATGGGCAGAATCAGTTGTTTACCCCAAGACTTTTTCACGTAGCAAAAAGTAATGCGATCCAACACTGTGCTACAAATGCTGAAAAATTGTTTTTGTCCTAATTCCTGCCTATTTCAGACCCTGTGTTTCCCCCCACAACACTGCAGGCGAGCAATACATCGCTAAAACTTTGAGGTATAAAAGCTTGTGTGAGGTGCACATTTTTACTCTGGGCAAACAGACCGTCATATTATATAATAAATTCTATTTTTAAATGCGCTTAACAGTATTCTAACTGCTGTCCATTATGAGTTCATTTTCAAAGATGGCTACAAGATGAAATAAAATTTAGAGTGCTTGGGTTTAGGTTAAATTATAAAAGTTTCTGTGTTCATCTGACACACTTAACAGCTTTATGATTTCCTTCTGTGTTCACCATTTACATCTGGTACAGTTCCAAGCTCTCTTTCAGTAGAAATGCAACTTGTGCAGTTACAATTTTCTGGTGATTAAAAGGTTACAACAAAAATACAATATTAAGAAAACATTAAATCTAATTAATCTGGTAGAAATTATAGTCTTCCACAGTATGCTTCTGATCAAGCTAATATTTTTTTCCATAAAATGAATAAAAAGCATAAAAAAACCCAAGTAAACAAATTACAGTTACAGAGATTAATTTTTTCTTTGTACTTTTTTCTTTTTAATAGCCATGGTATATTTCTTATGATTATTCTAGGATTTAAACTATGAGAAAAGAACAACTATAATTTTGCTCTTAGATACATTTGCTATCCCAAAAATTTCAGATTGTATGAAAAAAAATTCTTACCATATACATACACACAAATATGTACATATAGGCACAAATATATATAGAGAGAGAGAGAGAACACACTTTCACTGGTCTTGAAGGAGAAAGAAATGTTTCCAGTATATGTAGAAAACACAGTCTCTGATGTACTTTGGATGAAGGGAAAATTGTATGGTTCTGCTTTTTGCTGCAACAGCACAGCAGTATTATATTAAGATCAAAGCTGTCTGTGTTATTGTTATTAATATCAGGAAGAGCTCAAAAGATATGACACTTGGTCTGGAGTCATACAGCCTATTCAAGCTTTCCCTGGACATCCAAATGATTTGACTCTGAGGTTTCTTTATCAGATCTGTTTCATCCCCTAGGAAAAATTATGATTAAACCTATATATCTAGATCTATTCAAGAGCCATACAGACTTGCCCTTGCTGAATTTCCTTTGGAGGGAAGAAAAGCATACATCTACCACTCTCACTGGTCGCTGAGGACAATACCAGATGATATACAGCCATTAAAATATACAAACATACTTGTCCCTTTGGGGAATAAATCTGTGCCAGATGGAAGATGGCCCCCATAGAGGTAGCATGTGATCGTATAATTAGCATGCACATCAGAAGCCTCAAGTGTTCCTGGAAGCATTAAATTTGGAATTTCTACACTTTTGAATGCTTTACTTCCATGTCAAACTTCTGTCAGCATAGTTTTCTTCTGCGATGGACAGCAAGGGTCAGAAAGCGGAAAGGTGAAGAGAAGAAATATCATCCAATCTGTCATTACTGTAATACCAAATAGCATGGTAAAGCTCTTGGCAGGTTTGTGCACTATGGGTTTGGGGTTGAATTTGATTTTTAACTTACTATTGTGAAGAATCCTTAGTCTGGAAGCAAACCAGTGTTCACCATGTGCATATTTTTGCCTTGTCTATGGTGGGACAATAGTGACATTTGAAGTAAGTGGTTTAAATTCACTATCCATCTTTTTCATTTCCTTTCAGTGTGTCCCTTTATGTGAAAAGAGAACTTTAATGGATACTTTTTTCTTTTATTTCTACTCACCAGCCTTATAATAAAAGCATTGATTGGTAATGTAAAATCAAGAAAGAATTGACACTTCAATTCTGAGTCCCTGATGAATTTGCCATCAAGATTTGAAACACATCAAAGTGAAAATATTCAGATGAAAGAACTTTTCAGCACCTAAAACAAATTGCTTCATCTATGTGTTAGGATTTTTTCATCTTTAATTCTCATGGTCAGTTCTTTTTCTCAGCTCACTATTACACTCTGTTTTGACTAAATGCTTAGCAGATTTTCAGTTTCAGTTTTCGATTATTTCAGCTAGGATTTCTTGTAGCTGAAGTTTCTCCTTCTTACTCTTTTGTCTGAGTGTGGGCGTGCTCTCTTGTACATGTGTGCATTGCAAAGCACAAAGGGACACTGTCATGGAGAGGATTTTTTTCTTTAGCAAAATATAGCTTACAGTAGCTGAGCCAAAGAGAGATGAAGAGAGGAAAAAGCATGGAACAGACTCACACTGGAATGCAGCTCCAGCCATCTGACGTCTTTATTAAGCCCATCTGATTAAGCTGTTTATTGGGCAACACTTTTGGCTGCAATTTTTGCAAAGCTACTGACCAGATCTCAAAACTTGTAAGTTCAGTTAACAAAGGATGGAAACAGCAGTCTAATTTACTCCATACTTACTGCCCTACCTCAAAAAACCCCCTAAGCATCTAAAGAATGAAAACCTGGTAAAAATGTTTGTGAGATAGGTTAGTGTAGCAGTCCCAAACCAGTATGTACTTTTTTGGGATGGAACAAACTTCCGTTTGTAAGAGGGCATTGGATTCCCATGAGGTGGAATAGAGAGTCTGATGTTGTTGGATATCTATTTTTCTAAAAAGTTTTTCTTAATCTATATTACGTATATGTCTTGTCATCAAAGATCTTTCTTCTTATTGTCATCTAGTGTATTTTGTAACATCACTTACTTCAAAATCATTGTTGAATATTTTCCTCAGATGCAGGCATGTATTTTTGAGTATGAAAAGTGCAAGGTATTACTGTCACATTAGAGATATACAAAGCTGTGTGCATCATAGCAGCTTCCTGAAAATCTTTTTACCCCCACAGATATCTTGTCACCACTGTTTGCACTTGTAATGTGTATAAACATTAGTGTTGAACTAATGAACATTTATCTGGCATGACTGATCAAATTATTCGTCTATACAGGAAGATCTGACACATTAGTTTTTCTAAATACTGGAGTGCAGAAAAACCTCCTTTAGGAAAAAGAGTTGACAGTGAAGTTGCAAAATCAGTATTTCAGACACTGGGAAATATTTGGATCTCTGGGTCAGTTTTAGTCATGACTTGTAAAATGGGAGAGAACTATAGAGCTGCTACTGCAATGACATCTAATGACTGGAAGATCTTCTGCTGTAATGGTATAGATGAAATATTGTCTCCACATTAATTTATTCAGTGTCTGTCACCTGAGCAGGCTGATGTAAACCTGGAACATGCATAGGTGACTGCTGAGTGGAGGACCCCCAGCACAAAACACTTTTTCTAGGAGACAGTGTTCCAAGCTGTGGTATAGACAGAGTTTCAAGGCAATTGAGAATGAGAATCCTGGGGAGAGATCCTGAGCCTCTGCACCACCAAACTTAGGGATCTGGAAGCTCATGTTGCCCTCTCTCACAGCCACCAGCGTAAGAAAGAAGATGAGTAAGCAACTCACCCATGTTCTCGTCTTTTTCAGCTCTGCAGGCAGCTTTTTAGACACTACAGTGATACAACTTCTGATCTCTACACAGCTGGTGACAGAGCATCGTGGACTACCTATTCAGAGTTAAAATAGTGTGTATGTTTAACTAGTAAAAAGAGTGTTAATGCACGGAATCTATACAGGAATCTATACAGTTTAAATGGCAGGATTTATTCGGCATGCTAATCCTTACCAAGCAAAAGACAAAAATTTAACCTATATGTATACTTACAAGTGAATTCAGTTCAAAAAACTGAGAAAGTTTTCAAGTACTCTGCTAAGTTACTGGTCAAGCGGCTGAACACGGGTCTGAGCAATCTGATCTATTTGAAGATGTCCCTCCTCATAGCAGGGGTTGCTGGATTAAATTAACTTTAAAAGTCCCTTCCAACTCAAACTATTCTATGACTATCCTTCTGTCATCATTCTAAAATTCTCTCAATGTAGCTTCATTTGAGTTGTAAAGGTCCTTGCTGCTATTTCTATACTGAGTTTCAAGTCAGGCTAGACAGCTTGTTTTCTGGATTAAGTAAAATTTGAATTTAATCTGTATTCTATGATCTTTGCTTGGGCTACAGGTCAACTGCTAAACCACTGTGTAAATTATTTTTTAATCAGAAAATGCTAGAGCATATTATCTCTTTTCTTGCTAGACCTTGTTTTAAGCAGTCAGTTTAGGAAATGCAGTTTTATAGCTTTAATTTTTCTTCAGTTAACTGAGATACTAAAAGCATTATAAATAATTTGTTTCATTTGAAGGAGTAGCTCTGTTTTCTGAAGGATTTTGCTAATAGCAAAATAAGTGGGAAATAGTCACCTTAAAGTGTCACACGTGCATCAAGTGTACGTGATCCCTTTCCGCACACGTACTGATAGTAAGCTAAGACTTTAGTCATCCACCTACAACAAATCAAACAGGCTGGATTTGATTGCCACCTAATGAAGTTATATCCCTTTTCCGTTAAAAAAAAAGGTAATCTTGACAACTATTGATTTTTATTTCACAAGAGTTTATGATGTTATTTTTGCAGGTTACTTAGATAATTCAGTGTACAGATAGATAGCTAATTTGCTTTATAAGGCAAAAAAAAAATGCTGTATTATTCTAGGAAATAGTACAGTGATTTAACTAGAGTTGAAGAGTATAAGAAATCCGTTTTTGACATATTGTTTCAGCTTGCACATCAGGATATCTTTTGCCCTCTCTACACACCCACATATGAATATATGCATGCATATATCCACAAACATTAAGGCAATATGTTCCATGGCAGAATTCTCACACAATAGTGGTCTAGACATTCTTTTATAATCTTTATTGTTTGACAGTTTGTGGAATAATTTTAATAAGGAATGTGTGAGACCTTCTATTCTTCAAGCAATCCCAGTGTGCCATGACCTAGTACAAGAAAAGGGAAGTGTTGAGAAATGTATTTCCACAGAAGCTGTTGTACAAACACAGTCTTCTTTGCCACTCAACTTGGTTGCCAAACTGAACTGCCTGTAAATCAAAATCATAAATCAGGCGGCAGTATTGGCTACACAAATTCTTTTTCTCTCTTGCTTTTAAAAAGGAAAGATGTCTTATCTTAGAGTCCCTTTTTTTGCTGTTAATGAGTTCTTTTTTCCAGAAGTATTCATGGTCACTTTCCTAACTCTGAGGGGAAAAAAAAAAAAAAAAAAAGAAAATGTAGGCTTTAGTTGATGTTCAGTGACAATTAGGTCACTGAACAACATCCTCAGAAGACAGAGCTGTTGCTTACCAAGAAAACTTCTCACTGACCTTCAAATTAAATACAACTCAGAGCCTTTTTTATTATCGTATTTCTGGAACAATTTGAGATTTTTTTCCTACATGAGAAAAATGTAATCTTCAGAGAGAGAAACAGCTTTAAGTGCCTTGATTCCTTTACTGTCTGTAATATTACTTGCTTTGATATATATTGATCACAAGCAAAAAGATTTGCATAAATCTATCGTTTTCCATAGGAATGGACACAAAACATTGAAGTATGTCTGTAGATCAGGAAGATAGTGTTCAGTGAGATTATTCAAGATTATTTTTCAAGATGGCAAAAAACATCCACCTGATATTTTTTAAAAGATTATTTAGGCACTTAAAATTATTATTTATTTATTCATTTATTGAGACAAAAACTAGGTAAATAAAGAATCTTTTGGCAGGTTTATTGGCATTTCTCCTATCATGAAGGCAACTGAAACTCCTAAGAAAATAAAATTTCATTTGTATTTTATCTGAAAAGAATTTGAAAACTTAGTTTAATGAGACTTTTGCTGAGAGCCTAGTGAAGATGACTATTAGTGTTTTACACTTTCATTCTAAATTCAAAATAGTTTACTCCAGTGGTCTGTAGATTATA
Source organism: Cnemophilus loriae (assembly GCA_013397755.1). Classification (NCBI taxonomy): domain Eukaryota; kingdom Metazoa; phylum Chordata; class Aves; order Passeriformes; family Corvidae; genus Cnemophilus; species Cnemophilus loriae. The sequence goes on from VZTF01007408.1 coordinate 492,685, forward strand.
CATGAAAAAGGATGGGATTATAATTCATCTCATCATTTTGATTTTCCTCCATATGGTGACTTTGAGGCATGGACAGCTTGGAATAAAGCTGGTTTTTTGTCCCTGACTTCTGCCATGTGTCAAGTTTGATCAAGCAACAAACAAGTGAAGCACACTTATTAACCACTAATCCCTGTGTTTCCTAAAAATATAAAACAATTTATAGAACTGTGAGGGACATATTTCTTTGTATGCCCATGTTTTCAAAATTTATTATATTTTTTAAAGATTATTCTTTTGAACATCCTAAAGAATCCTTGGAACCTGAGTATAAGCTACACATGTTTCTCTGGAAGCCAGTGAAGAATGTAGATGGTAGGGAAGTGTGGATAAGTCTATGAGATCTGTACAGCATAATTAAAAAGAACTTCTGAAGGAAATCTCAAATTAAAATAAATTTAGCTGTAATGACATATTTTTTCCAACATCTGTTTTAAACCATCTCTGCAAAACTTGTCCTGTATTTAATCTAAAACAAATGGCAGAACTATTTCATTTTAAACAAAGGAATAAAATTTGTTCTGACCTGATTTTCAGTTTGCAGCCAGATTTCAGATTTATGAAAAGTTACCATGATCTTAAGTTCCATACTAAGACAATAAAAGTCTAGCAAAATTGGATAGAAGCCTGAATATTAAGATAAAGTGAGGTTTATTTTGACTGAGGAATTTTAGCTGAATGCTTGATTAGTTCTTTATTTGTAAGTTTCTGCTCTTAACAAGGTCAAAGTTTCATTCCACGGAATTTCTTTTTTTTTTTTTAATATTTGGTTGATATTATAAGTAAAGCTACATTGATCTTTGACCCCAGACTTTTGCTTAAGTTGGGTCATTCTACCTAAAGTGAATACACGTGTTAATATTCAGTAGGGGGTATTTTTTGACACCAAAGAAACCTGCATGACACTCATCCAGCTACAGACTTTACTCATTTTTTTTTCTCTAGCCCTTTTTCCTCTTTCTTTTTTAGTTACATTTATTCACAGTTGACCCAGTATTTTTGATGCTGTATGAGAGCTGGTATCCTAGACATCCCAGGGATTTGAATGACTAGTATAATGCCTGCATGAGAGATGAGAAGCAGAAGTATATTGTTGAACCTTTAAAGAAAGGTTGACATTTTCCTGGCCTTGAGCAGCTCTCTTCGGTATTGAAGCTTTTGCAGCTTTCAACCCTTTGATTTATGAGCAAAAGTGTAACACATCTTGGCCATTATGGAATCATAAAAGTCCTTTATATCTTCCCACTCTATTTTTACTTAAAGAAAAAGGAAAAAAAAAGTTAACTCCTTTCCTATTCTGTCTCCATTTTTTGGGATATTTTTCTATTTTCGGAATAGAAGATTATTTATGAAATATTTTATTTTTGTTAAAATGATATGAAGACTTTTAGATGTTAATTCTCATTTTAAAAAGTCCTATAAGGATTCTTGGACAAGGTTTCACATTCTGAAATCAGAAATTAAAACACAAATTTAAATGTCTAAGTAGTTAAAATCATAGCAGTTTTGATGAGAATAGAGGGCAATGAAGAAAAACTTTGAAAATGACAAAACACTGTTTTGTAGGATTCACATCTCATTGGGTTTTAAACCACCTAAAAAACACAATTAGAATTAAGCTCACTTAAGCTTATTGGTTTAGTGTAACTGTTTCTGCTTCACGTAGTCTACAGGACTCCTTTTAATGCAATCATCTACTCTCACTGATAGTGATAACAATTTTGCTGTGCTGCAGCATTAACAAAATGTTTTCAGATTTTTTAAAGGACTAAGCATTGATTATAGTTGTTATTGGTTGTAATTTATTTCTACAGCCTCATCTAGTTTATCCCAGTTGTAATCTCCCTGCAATCCACAGTAAAATTTCTATCAATTACACTGAAGGCAAAATGAGACTACTTCTAGCAGTGCATCCTTATGATTAGTGTGGACTCTTTACAACGATTTCATAATCGTATTAATTACATTACCTGCATCTATGTCTCTGTTCACAGTGAAAAACAAGCTGGTCTTGTCCTAGAAATTTAGTTCATAATTAAGTTTATGTTAATACTGACCTTCAGTGGTATTTACTGATTTTGGTTCAGCCTTACAGGTAACACTGAAACTACGCTCACCACTAGCCAACTTCTACAGGTCAATGCAAACCCTGACTACAAACAGATTTCATTCTTTTATTATTTTTATTATTATTTTATTTTGTGAGTAGAAATTGACAAAAACAACCCTTCTAGCTGAAGCTCACCTTACTTGCCTTTGTAGATTTTACAGATGCTCCTTCTAAATCACTTCTTCTTTACTCTTGCAAAGTTTGCAAGACAAAAAGATTTGAAAAACAACTTTCCATCATAACATGTCACTTCTAATATTCTAGTAAATATTCTAGCTAGACAGTAAGAATCCAGATGAAGGCCAATAAGACCAAGTGAACTGAGACATGTGTCTCAGAACTACATTATTGATTTTTGAAAGACTCAAGAAGAGACTTCTGACTCAACAGTGCACCACTAAACAACAAGAAAAATTTATGTATTCAGAATCTCCTCTCTTGACACAGAAAGAATAAAATTTTAAAAGCCGGAAGAATAATGAAATCATAAAATAGTCATATGAGTCGTAACAGTTTTTAGGCACTGTCCTGGGTCATAAGTTTTAACACTTCACAGCCACACTTGGAAACTCTGGAAGGAATTCAGTTGCACATGTGTGAACATCTAGTGTCATTCAAGGCATCCTATGGAAATCAATTTTTCTTTCAGGTGTTGCTCTGAAAGGATGTGGAACTTTCAGATTTCACAGAAAGCGTACCGATGGTAATTAGGTATTGACCTAAGTATTTTAAATTACACTTCTGTTTATGAAAACAAAAGCCCTACATGGGGTAAATGCATTAGACCAAATGAGAAATCCTAACAGGAAATAGTTACTCAGATTTAGTTCCCTGTTTCTTTACAGGTTTTTAGTAGGTTAAAAAAAATCCAAAACCAAACCAAAACAAACAAAAAAAAGCCACACAATGCCTATCTGTCAGCATTTAGAAATTTATTAGAATAACTTGCAATATTAATTAGCTGGTGAATAAAATCTAAGGTACATGATAGAGCACTTGTCTTCACATTTCCTTCAATAGTCTGTCTATTCATACCAACAAGCCCTCCATACTATAAGGTAAGCTTTTTCAGGAAATCCAACAAAGCAATGAATGAGTTTGTGTAGTGTGGGAGTTGAACAAAGTTCACAGGAGTCAAAGGAAAGACTTTAGTGAGATAAATTTATTTGTACCATTTAAAAAAAAATATACTGCTTTATTTTTCCTAGTCTACAGAGTCTCTTGATATCATGAGGGTGACCTTGGTACAAAATAGATGGCAATCAGAACCATTTAAAAATTGAAAATGCAGGTTATGACAAGAAATAATAACATACTACTTATTGTATTTCAATTGAAATTATGAGAGAAAATTCTTAAGACCCTACCCAAACCCAGAAATCTTCATTTGTATTTAATATTATACAGACGAATTTTCCATAGGCAATATAAATTTCTTTGAATATAGTATTTGAATCTTCCCATTTTCTTTTCCTTTCAACTCTCCATTCTATCTTATTTTTAAGCTCTTTTTCAGACAGATTTACTGCCTTTTAGTGACAGACTAAACTTTTTGTTGTTCCCAAGCGAGTTAACATGCTCTTTGTCTTTTTCATTTTGCTTCTGACTCCTTTGGGCAAAAACAGTGCCTCTCTACCACACTAGAATGTCAAGAGATTTTATTAATACATTAAATAATTTGGATTGGGATTTCTAGATATAAAATATTGTAATCATAACAGTTTATTTCAGACACTACTATAACAAAATGAGACTTCATAAGAAACTAAAACCATGATGGGCTATCTTTAGGGGAAAGATAATGGCAGTTTTATTCAAAAGTCTGTTATCCTTACTACTAACAGGAAAGAAAGTGAGAAAGTGTGTTTACAGAACTACATAACATTAAATGAACATCAAGAAAAATAGTACCTGATTCAAAGCCTCAGGAAAAAAAAGGGATGAGTGCCCATATGACTACACTGATTACATAATGATCCAGATATTTTATGAGATTAATTAATTTTGAAGTTCTGATTATAGGGGGTAAGTTATTCCCTCAGACATGCAATATGTAAATAAGGTTATGAGCAAAAGACTTGCTGACTGAATAGGAGTTACTGTAAAAGATGAATCGTGGGGTTTACATTTTTGGCCCTTGTTTGGATGCCATGACCTCTACTTTAGGTAAGACACTTGTATTTGAGGAACTAGATCATGAACAAAGAAAGAGGGGCAACAGCATCAACCATAATATCTTTCTAGGCTGTTATCTTCTGTAGTTATGATATCTTGGAAAAACATCATGAAAGTGCAAAACTCTAGTATAATTTCTCCAGAATCCTGGCCCTCAGGTTCTAGATACATCCTCCCATTTTGTGAACAAACAAAAAACTTTTGTGAAAAAAACAAACAGCCTTTGTTTTTCTTCCGCGTGAATTTTCCTCATTGAACTTTCTATAACCATATTAATTTTTAGCATCTGAACTGTCAAGTGACAAGGAAACACACCTTTTCAAAATAATAACAGTGTAAAAAAGCATATCCTCCTGTTCCCTCTGAACCTGCTACTCTCTAGTTATAGCTGATGTCCATACTTTATAATATTTGAACAGAGTACGAACATTTGTCATTTCCTATGCTATACACAAGTTTGCCATACTCCTACTTCTTAGTTTCTATCTTTTATAGTATGAAAAATATTAATCTCATCACTAGCTTCTTTAATCAGAGAAGGCTCCAGAGAGACCTAATTGTGGCCTTTCAACTACCTAAAGAGGGCTACAGGAGAGCTGGAGTGGAACTTTCTACAAAGGCATGTAGTGATAGGACAAGTGAAAACGACTTCAGATTGAAAGAGAGTAGGTTTAGATCAGATGTTAGGAAGAAATTCTTTCATGTAAGGGTGGTGAAGCACTAGAACAGTTTGCCCAGAGAAGCTGTGGATGCTCCGTCCCTGAAAGTGTTCAAGGCCGCGCTAGATGCGTCTTTCAGCAACTTGGTCTAGTGGAAGGTGTCCCTGCTCCTGGCTGGGAGGGGTAGGAAGCGGGTGGTCTTTTAGGTCCCTTCCAACACAAACCATTCCATGATTATATGATAATAAGATTATTGAATCAGATCTGTTCCACATAAAGCAGTGTTGGCTGGTGGCAAGTGCCTGTGTACAGGAATTCATGCAGAAAGAAAGATGGAGGGGCAAAAAGAGACTGCAGGGTAAAGGGACTAACAGAGATTCTCTAGATCTCTTAGCTCTTCAGGTGAATGCATAGCATGGATTTAAACTACAGGAAATTGTGTTTGAACAATGCACTTGTAGCTTGTATATTTAAGCCTAATGTTTAATTAATTTAATGTTTCACTATTTTGCCTCAGTTGATAATTTTAACCAACTTTGGTCTTGCTTTTGTTAGATCAGTTTCTGTTGTACAAAGTTGTCTTCACGTGAACTGTCTTTGGCTGAAAATGACAACCAAAAGATAATAAATGGAGTTCATCAGAAAGTACAACCTGAGAATTTGGAAAAACCAAAAAAATTACTGAGGTTTAATTATATTTTTAGGCATGAAACTTTCCTAATTCAAAACATGTTAAGTATGAATATGTACATTATTTATAACTTTTAGTAAAATATTAGCATTTTCATGGTATAAAGTAACAATGAACAGAAATGAAAACTAGTCCAAAGATTAAGGTAATAAAATTCTTTCACTACAGCAATAGTTTTACACCTAAATTGTCATTTCCTTCATATATAGGCAGCAATGAGATGGAAAACAGAGACAACAGAAACCCAGAAGTTTGAAGAAAATAATCCTTAAGCTAATTTACCATAAAATTAACAACTTAACAGGATTCAGAGGTTTCACAATTAATCACTTCATCACCAGATTATAGCATACTTAATGGGAAATTTTATTGTGAAGAATAAAAATGAATAAAATAAAAATGTTTGAGTGAATGTAATCTACATCTGAAATAATATTCTGTAAAGGCAGATCCAGCCATTTAGGGGATTCTGATATGTAATTCTTCAAACCATGTATTTGATCAAGATAATACAATTTTGACTGATTTATTATTATTATTATTATTATTATTATTATTATTATTATTATTATTATTACATGTAATATTATTGGACTGAAGACTGGTTTTGTAGATAAGATTTGTAGATAAGCATACACAAATAAAAGTCTCTCGTACCAAACAGGTAATGATAGAGATGGGGCTGAGCTTGAATATGTTATTCTTTCAGACACTAGAGTTAGTATTACAGTGTTCATGGCCTGTTTCTGCAGCAACTCTTCTTAGGCCATTCCCACTGCTGTACTCGCTTACTCTTCCGCATAAAGAAAGCACACCCCTCCTTCAGTCTTCCTCTCATCTGCTTCTAATGCTCTTTTTAAATATATTTGATACTGTTTTTTTAATGTATTCTAACCACCATCTCCTTCCCATGGATTTTGTGAGCTATATTTGTCTTATTGTCAGCAGAAATGATAAAGAATTCCTGCTATTCATTCAAGATGTTGTCTTAAAAATGTTTACAGTGTGAGATCATGTCCCTCAAGTTTTCTTTTCTTGTTGGTTACATGTAACTCCCTTCATATCCGCTGATATTTCATATTTCCAGAAATTATTTCCTTTTTATTTTTTCTTTTTAAATTAGAGAAACAAACAAAACAAAACAATTGTTTGCAATCTCAATGCTCCCCCTCCATGTGGCAAAGTATATTGACATGATTCCTCCTTAGGAAATACTCCTAATTAAATGGTTATGAACATTAACTTGTTTAACTAGTATACCAAACAGTTTCTGTGTTAAACTGCATTTTATCCTACTTGTGTGAATTTACTCCCCAGCCGACGCAGACATGCTAGATACCAGCTCTTGAAAGACTATCTTTTTTAAATCAGTATAGAAAGGACTTCATGTATTTTGCATTTTTAAGGATCTACACATATTCTAAAAGAAAAAATAGTAAAAATAAAATTACACTTTAATCTATAACAAGAAAAAAAATGTCTTTGGACACATCTACAGCTAAATTAGACCAGCTCTCAATGTCTGAACCTCATAAATTATGAGGCTGTTTGATTCTTCTTCTGGCAAGGTTAAGAAATGACAGCCTTATGTGGTTTGGAGCAGACATGTTGTGGTTTTTTGCCCTTCACACTGAAAAGACCCAAATAAACACAGGTAAAACCCAAAAAACTGATTTCCCCACCCCTCGGCTCCCACAAACAAAATGAGCTAGTAGGTAGGTAAATCCATTATTTGCACAAACCTGTATACAAGAGTTCTCTATGGTTCACAAAGACACACCTATGGAGCTGTGCAAATAAGTTTTTGCGTTTTTTTTCTCAAAAACACAGTTTTAAAGTAACAGCAAAAACTTAATAGTATAGAGAACAATACCGTCAGCTCCTACAGGAGAAGAAATGCCTGTGTGGTACATTTTTACCTTCAGTGTCAAGCAGTGGAATGATATGAGAAAAAAACTTATGACAGAAGATTTCTGTATTGTGTTCTCTTTCCCACTGGAATCACTGGCATACAACTTTTGCCTGTGCACAAAACTTTAAGAACTACACATTTTCTGTCTAACCCACAACATTTTTCTGCTCAGTTCCTCAGGAAAGAGTGAGATTTTCAGCAGGAAGGCAAAGCATATTTTTAAATTCATCCAGCATGAAAAGATATTAAAGTTTGTGCAGTTTTTTCCAAAGGGAATTAATCAAGTTTATTTCCCTTTTCCCCCTTTAAGATTCAAAATTGCTTCTTGAAGCTTAAAACCACCTAACAATAAAGATCCAGATTCCAACAAGAACACCAGAAAGTAGGCAGAGGTAGCGAGACAGACTTTTTATAAAGTCTGTGTTTGAGATACTATTGCCAGTAAGTTGACAGAAACATCTTTGATTGTCAGAAAAATCGTTTTCCTGACAGGAGAGGATAGACACAGTGAGTGTCATGCAGAAAAATCAGAGTTAATGGTCCACTGTGAAATTTTTTTTTCAAAGTAGAATTAATACTGGTAGCTCAAGTACAGATAGGGACTTGCATGCAAGATACCTTAAAAAAACCCAAAACCAAACCTAACCCAGCCTTTCAGCTGTGTACGAGAAATACAAATTACCAGAATTCAATTCATGAAATGGCCAAGTGGGTGAAATCCAAGTAAATTGGATAAAGTTTGGAAATGTTGAGGATTTAAACAGATAACAGAAAAGATCTGAAGCTGCATTCACCCACGAGACAGGTACAGAGATAGCCAGTTTTGCATTCAGAAAATTTAATTCTAGGCCAAATTCTAAAATAAAGTGCAATTATCAGAATTTCTTTAGCTGCTACAAGTTCACTGTCTTGAGTGTGACGTATTCCTATCATTGCTAAATCAAAAAAAAAAAAAGCATGATGAGTAGATACAAAGACTAAAAGTAGAACTGAATAAGGATTAACTAGAAATTTAATGGGGCTTAGGCAGATTTCTGTTGCTAAAGCAAGGTGATATGTATTGCCCACTACCTACCATCAAAACTCAGCCTAAATATCCAAAAGTCCTTCACAAGTAGCATTTTTAAAAGGAAATACTTCTGTTTGGTTGGGATTTGGACTGAACACTCATAGAGTTTCACTTATATTTTATTCCTGAACAGAAAACAAGACTCCAGTCTTCAAATATTAGCTGATGTAAAAGTCCTGTTGGTCTTTCTAGTGGAAAAGGCCTAAAAGAGTTAAAGAACATAAGCTAATCATGTTAGATTGAAGGCAAGGAGAGCGATTAGAAACCTTCTTTTGTGGAAGGTAAATTTTACTCTGAATCTTTCTGTGCCACTAAACCCTAAAGCAAGCTTTGTGTTGACACTTTATACTAAGCTGATTTTCATCTAAGCAAGCATGTGCAGAGAAGCAGAATAAAGGCAGTAAAGAGCTGCTCAGTAGCATGAACATCTTTCCTAGCGAGTTCAGGCTCCTGCAACCTTATAGGCCCTCAAAACATCTTTTTCTTTACAAAGAAGAAAGAAATCTCAAGTGAGTTTAAAGTGATGAATTTTTTAAGAGCTATGAATTTATTTAAATTGTGGTAAGCATTTTAAAAGCTACGAGTTCATTTAAATTGTATGTACATCTTTTATCTGGGCCAGCATCTTTCATTTCTAGTTTTCACTGTGGCTTATATTTCCTGTACTTAAAAACGAGCTCTGTTCTGAAGTCTGCATAGTACATTATGTACTTGATGGATCAAGTTCACACTGAAGTCAATGAGTTTGACTCAAGGGAAAGTGCTAAGCATATTTCCAGCACGAACTATGATGGAGATTGTTATGATGACATAGTTCCAATTCTCTGAGAGCTGTTATAAAGATAACCTATATTTCAGACAACTTGAACTTTGGAAATACCAATTCTTAAAAAATAAGTCCTCAGTAAATCAGTGTCGTAAGTGATCAACACAAAAGCAGAAACCTACAGAGGTTTCAATAGAAAACTGGAGCAGAAAAAGCAAGGTTTGAAGCAGAGAGCAAGAAGCAAAACTACCGAAGAAGACAGAAGAAGCTCTGTTCCAACCACATAGGGGAGAATGCGAGCATCTGGTTGAACTTCTGCATTGTACTTATTCCTTGTACTTATCTAATCTTCATAGGTTCTGAATGACAAGTGGCTTCTTACCCATAAACACAAGTTATAAATGCAAAACTGAAGCCCATGAATGGAGGCTGTTTTGTGGGGCTTCTTCACTACAGAAGAAAAATTAGTTACAAAATTAGATATTTGCATAAGTGAATTCACAAAGTGTCACAGGCAGATTGGGACCTTTGGGCACAATTTATTAGAGAAGTCCTCCCATCAAGTCACAAGAGGCAGAAAGGATCCCCTTGCTTTCTAAACCCCTTTTCAGAGAGGAACCTGGCTGCATCTGGATCCATCTTAGCCCCAGACTTCATCAATGGTTTATGTTTAAAGGATTATACAGATGTAATTGAATATGTTGTAGAAGTTTGTCTGCAGGATTAAACACAGAAAAGCCTGCTATAGATATAGATATATTAATATATACAATTTATTATGATATTCTTAGACAAAAAGATCTTAATCAGAATTATTTACTACACAGTATAGGAGCTATAACAGCTATTACAGTATAGTGCACTATAAAGCAAAATTGAACCAGTTATATTAAATCAATTGTATTAAAACTATCAAATGTAGTTATTAAGTAGACATTGATGTTACTCAGCCATACCAACATTCATGGACAAATGTCTTTTGCTCAGACTCGAGGAGTAACCTTAAGGGGTGTCCCCACTCAAGGAGGTACTCTCCATACATGCACTCCAAGAAGGAGTATGTCAGAAGACCCTGGTTTTAAAGTTTGGGACTGGTCTTTATAAAGTGATTGACTGTCAGTCATAAGTCTCCTGGCCAGCTGCATCACCTCAGCAGCTCTAGATAAGTTATCTCTAGTATCACTTGTTTGTTTCTTTATTTGGATATTTTACCAAATCTACCTTGTCTTCATCTCACTATCAGGATATTTAACTTTGGGATTAATGAGTCAGACAGGTTTTAGCATTATTCAACACGAAAAGCAGCATGATGCCCCCTTCTTCATTTACCATGTATAGCTTTGCAAACAGGGCATTGTTTGTTTTTTCTCATTCCAGGCAGAGCATCCTGCCACAGGAAATATTGTGAGGAACCAAAAACATCATTGTCATATGCACTGTATTGACCAGCTCATGAGGGAGATGTTAAGAAGATGTTAAATCCATTAAATCCCAGAAGAATAAATTTTTTAACTTCTGTCACAGCACTCTGTTCCCATTACCTTGGGTGTATATGACTGGATTTTTTATCCTTTTTCTTCTATTTCTGAATCTCTGATATCCTCTCTAAAACTCCTCAGAATGTAGGGATAGGAAGAGCCAGCTAGTATCGCTACCATGTCTTGAGTTCTGCTTCAGATAGTGTACGGATCAAATGAAACAATATTAATATGAAAGGAGTATAGGGAATTACGTCTTTCTGTGTTAATCTAAAATGCAAATTGCTTCATTGCTTTTTTACATATGGCTTACTTCACTGTCCTTCCTTTCTAATACTTGTTTTTCTCTAAGTCTGTTTGGACTGGAGGATGGGAGCTGGTTGTGTTTTATTTCGGTTTGTGTTCTTTGTTCGCTTTATTTCATTACTGACATTTCCTCTATTTTTTTCTTAATAGCTTAATCTGTTTAAGAGCTCAAGAAATTTTATAAAGATGAAGATTGGAGGGTTTTTTGTCCTAAACCTGAGACATTTGCACCTGAATAGCCAATCTTGAAATGATGAGGTGTTGGAGGATATAATACTGAAGATAAAGTACAGTGCAGTTAGGCTGAAGCATCATGACAGACAGTGAATCAAAGCAAACATGTAAGTATGCAACAAGGATACAATTTTCTGTTACAGTACTGTAAAGCCCAAAATGCAGTATGGAAGAATAATCATGTTTCTTGCCTCCCTCAAAATTCAAAAGGAAGAAAGAAACTTGGCAGTACTCTGTCTGCCCATTATAAGAATAACTGATCCAGAAGACAGCATGCAATTTAATGCTGCTAGTTTAGACTACTGTCTACACACAGTCCTAGGAGAAAAGGGAAAAAACCTTGCACAGTCTTTGTGGTATTGCAGAACTCAAATTTGCCAGCATCCATATGGTCTTGTTGTATGAAATTAGTCAAATCTTCATTTTGAAAACGTTAAAAAAAACCATTGATTTTCCTGGGAGCTATATATATCTTCTACTCTCTGTCCAAACTCTCACAAAGCCTTTTTTTTTCACTTTTAATTTCACTTGAAGAGTTGGAGCCCCTTTTTCCATTTGATTTTCTGTCTCAAATTTTGCTAGAGCAAGGTGTAGGCCTGTGAAGAGACTTCCATTAATCATCACTTGATTTCTCACCTCTTGCCTTTTAGGAAATTACAAAAAATTACTTTTTTTTTTAATTCCTCCTATGCGGCCTTCTTAACCACAACACTTTTCTTGAACTGCTCATTCACTCAGTTGGGTTTACACCCTTCCTGTAATTTTTTCCCTTTGTTGGAATACATGATTCCTAATATTTTAAATCATTTGACTAGAAGAAATTCCAGACTTTTCTCATATTCAAGTCTCTAAGCTCTTCAATACCATTGACTTTACTAATGATTCCTTTAGTTCATCAAAGTTTGTGCTGTTTTAAAATCCAGATTCTTCTCTTATTCTTCTCCTACAGCAAAATTTGACCCCATAGCTGAATATGCCCTCTTCTCTTTTCTCTGTTTCTTATGCTTTTAACCAACATTTTGCTTTATGTCCTTGAGTTTCTTAAAGTTTTATTTTCTTCATGAATGACAGTAGTGTAAAGTGAAGAAAAGAGGTCAGTTGTCCTTTGAAAAGTTTTCAAGGAGAGCACAGGGGAGTTCTATTTTAAGGGTTCTTTTTCAGGTATGTGTAAAGCCAGAAATCCTTTGACTAAAGATGTACAAAAAGTCAGATTTTTTTTTTCTGTTGTAATGTGCTAGGGATTTTTAATTTTTTTTTTTTTCTGTTCACATACATTTTCAAAGCTTAGTTTGTGTGCCAGTCCCTTTGATATGGCACATCATGCATGGTACTAAGTGTTCACCTGTGGGAGAAGCTGTAGAGTGAAGATGCTCCATCACATGCCCTAATCCTGCAAACGTGCTTTTCCATTGTTAATTTAGGGATTTAATTGTAGTTTTCGCTGACAAATATTTCAGGTCTTAAACATATAATAGTGATCATTGGGGTTGCGTCTCTAAAGGAGGAATTTGTCTTGCTAAAATAAAAATCAGGTTTTGTCTGCTAACTTAACCAAACACTTTTATCCATTGCCTTCAGATGATTTCTAAGGGCCTAATTCTGAGTTCCTTTGGCAAGCCAGGCTTCTCAGAAGCAAGTTTATTTCTTCTCAGGCTAATTGTCTCTGTTTACTATAATTAGATGAGTAATTGGATGTACTTTCTTGAGTACTGCCATTTACCAGACTATTGTAACCTGGAAAACTAAGTTAAAAAAAAAAAAGAAAAGAAATAAAAGAAAACTAAAACACACTTCCATTAATTCATCTGAACAAATGAGGAGCCTACCAACAACTAGACTAAAATTTGAGTATGCTCTTGTCCTGATGAGTTCCAAAGGCATAGAAATGTCTTAGCTGAAAATGTAGATATTTTGTTTCTAAATGTCTATCTAGTAAATTAAGTGGCTCCTGAAGGAACTGTTGGTTTCTCAGTTGTAGCCTTTGTATCTAGACTAAAGCTAAAGGGGGCTGAATTTACCACTCTTGTGATGAAAGCTCCTTTTTATTTCTTGACTATATTATCCCATAAATAATTTAAAACTCTTTCAGATTGTTTCTTGTTTGAATCTAAACATACAGTAGGAGTCTAGTTACGCTCGAAGTCATCGGCAGCCCTTCTTCAAAATGGTCCAAAACTGCCACCTTCTGGCTGTTTTCATTGCTTCCTACACGAGCCAAAAGCAGAGCTGCATGTATTTGGCTGGTTATAGCTTGGAACTCTGAATTTTTTCAGTGCAAATAGTACAGAGAACAAAATACATAAGAATAAAGCATGCTTACAGTTTTTACTGTTAGAGAGAGAAAAATAAAATATCAGTCTATCAGTTGACCATACAGGAACTGGACTCTCCTTGACCTTCAGCTGGATACAGCCTATTATGACAGGCTCTGAATCAATATTTATTTTACTGCACATACTCTTTCTTGCGTTACACATATAGCTAGCACCCATTTCTTTCTGTTTGCTTTTGGTGTAGTGCTTCTTCTATCATTTTAAACCATTTATTTTTCCTTAGTTGTGCTGGGTTCAGTTCTTTTAGGGCCTTTTCTTTAAGTATTAAATGACGGAATATACTGTACTTTTCCATAGTGATACCAAAGCATGTGAGTGAAGAAAAGAAAGTAGAGTACATTCTTTCAAAGATGTTCAGAATTGTCAGGAATTTTCCAACGAGTTTCCACAGGATTTTGAATTTTTTTTTTGTCCTCTTATCAGGACAGATAAAGTTGGACTCAGCAGCAGTAGAATCTTATGACTTATTGTTGGGATTACAACACAAAAAAAGAAATTAATTAATCATTGTCTTTTCTCTGGAGGGCAAGAAACAATGCCATATCAATCTGATTAATGAAGGTACCCCACAGTAAAACAGATGTTCGCTCCGCACCCACAAATACATATTGAAGGTTTTTGGGCAAGTCAGAGCTGTTTTTGTGCAAAGACTTTCCCAGAGTAATATATCTAATTAATTTAAGGGGTTTTTCTTTGTATTTGGAAAGACTATCATTGTTGTATTTTGATCTCTCCACATCTGCTTGCAGGTAATAAATTACTAATATCTGGAGTTGCCTAAGAAACATAGTAATTAAAAAATAAGTGCAAGCTACATGATAATAACTAGTTTTTACAATATGTAATATTATGCTGAACTGCACAGAGGTTCCTCCTCAAGATGAAAGAGCAAATAAAGAGCCACATAGTGTATTACCCTTAGAGCTCATGTCCAGTATATTAGACAAAATTCCAATGGAAAAAAACCCATATCTTATATTTTTCAGAAACTGACAGGTTTTTCAGGAACCTTCAAAATTTTCTTTAGGGCTTCTGTGTAATCTTGTACGTGAGAAAGTAAAAAATGTATTCAAGTATTCTTCTGTCTTCTCCATTTAGCAAGGTCTCCCATGCAGGCAGCTGGTTTCTTCATTGATAGCAGCATAGGTCCTCTGGGAAAAAAATGCAAAACAAAAAGAAACAATCAAAATAATAAGTAAATAAATAAATAAACCCCACAAAAAATCCCCACCAGTCTAATTTTCTACTGAAATAACAGAACACAATAGCACATTTCTATCTCCTTTAAAAAATTGGGTGTTAAAACAGAACATAAATATTTGCAGAATGAAATAGTTTATTTTCTTTATTTATGGATTTGTTTTGGTTTTGGTTTTGTGACAGGGATAATCTGAAATTCAGAAAAAGTAGTATTATATGTAACTCAGCAAAAGATGGAGGAACTCTGTGATGACAAACCACAAAAATCCACAATCTGTTCCTGCTGTTTGAATTTTCTGTCAAGAAAAAGGAATGAATAACCTACTGCTGACCAGTGGTAAATATATATAGAAACGTAAATACACATAGAAACAATCAATAAAAAACTAAAAAAATTACTTGCAAATTTATGTTTTCTTTAACAATATCCACAGTAAAAAAAAAAAAAAAACTTTAGGGAAACTAATTTTAATAAACTGAATATTTTGACTGTGAAAACGCAAGTCAGATTTCACAAAATGAATATATATTCTTTCAGTTAGTGAGAGTTGGTAAAAACTATGTCAAGTAAAATCTGTTGCACAGCTTCTATAAAACATGAAGTAATACAACAGCAAGTACACAAAAGTATACAATTCTTCCATCACTGTTCTCTCAGGTGATTGAAGCTTGTCTGCTTCCAGTCCTCCCATTTTTGTTTCAAATGACCTACCTTTAAGTTCAGGTTTATGGATAAAGTTCCAGTTTATATAGTTTCTCAGTGTTTCTGTACAACAACAAAACATTTTCAGACAAGGCATATTTAATTGCCTGCATGGTATATCAGTAGGTCAGATGTTTTCTTCATCTTTAGAATATTGTAATGTTACCAAAAAAAACCCCAAAACAGAAGAGTGGAGCAGTTCACCACAGTTAGGTCAGATAAATAATAACTTATATACCACCAATATTAGAATTAAATGAAGGAGAACAGATTCCATGAAAAACTTACTTAAATTGATTTCCCTAGCAGGAGCTTGGAAAGATTAGACACTACATCAAAATGAATTGGTTTAGATTAGGATCAGAACAGTCACACTGCAGCAATGATCATAGCTGGCTCAGATCACAGTTTGACATCGGTTCTGCAGCTGACTCATGACTGAAGTAAATAAAGTAGCATAGCAGTTAAAAAACTGAGGGGTAGACAGTTATCCCATGATTGGATTATTTGAAGTTTTTGCCCAGTGAATCTAAGTCTAACATTTTGCAGCTTTCTGATTTGTAAGGTTGGGTGTAATACAAAGTCGTTAGGTAAGAGCTTGAGGAGGACACAGACCAGAGCTGGTCAGACAACTTTAGCTTAACATTCCATGGAGATGCATCGCCTAGCAAGGTCAGAATTTAAAGAATATCATTGGAATTCACCAAAACTATCACCTATTCTTCATAAGTTCACCTAAATTTTGTCTAAACCCAAGTCTTCATCAAGGCTGAAAAGTAGCATTTTAACTTCTATGGGCCTGATTTTTTCAGCATCTAATTGAAAATTATTTTGTATTTCATAAAATCGCATGAAGACAAAACTGGTTAAAATGAGGATAAAATGTCTTAACTGAGGAGAAAACAACAAATAAACAAAAACAAACAAAAAAACTTCCATCAAAACCATGGAAACTCTCAATTTTCCATAGGAAGCATGAATATTTATTGGGTTTTATTCTTTTCAGAAACTGTATAATTTTTAAAAAGACATTTATTTTGGTATTGCCCATCCCAAAGTTTAGCAAAACACACCCAGAGATATTTCTCAAAACCCTATTTCAAGAATTTTAAGTAATCCTTTAAGATTTTCTTAAACACATCTGGAAAGCACTATCGTTGTAAGGGGATTTAACCCTTCTTTTATAAAGGAAAAACACCTCTTCAAATTCACAGCTACACCCCACACCTCCCACAGTCAGATGAGATTTCCACACCAGCTCAACCCCAGGTTTCCCATAGCAGAGTATCAGACGTCCAGATCCTTAAAATAGTGTAATCATGATACAATAACTAAATAATAAAGTAACAGCTCAAGCTGGTGCCTCCAAGGAGCCACCCTGAACAAAGGAACCCCAGGGCTTTTATACCCTCACAGTCACAGAATCACAGAATTAACTAGGTTGGAAAAGACCTTTGAGATCATCAAGTCCAACCTATGACCTAACACCACCTTATCAACTATGGCACTGAGTGCCACATTCAGTCCTTTTTTAAGCACCTCTAGGGACAATGACTCCATCACCTTCATGGGCAGACTTTTCCAGTGCCCAATCACACTTTCAGAGAAGAAATTTTTCCTAAAACGTCCAACCTAAACATTCCCGGCTGCAGCTTTAGAATGTGTCCTCTCATTCTGTCAGTTGTTGCCTGGGAGAAGAGACCAACCCCCACCTGACTACAACCACNAAGAGACCAGCCCCCACCTGTCTACAACCACCTTTCAGGGAGTTGTAGAGAGTGATAAGGTCACTCCTGAGTCTCCTTTTTTCCAGGTAAAATGACCGCAGCTCCCTCGGCTGTTCTTTGTAGGGCTTATGTTCCAGACTCCTCATCAGCCTTGTTGCCTTCCTCTGGATGCATTTGAGCAGCTCAGCATCTTTCCTAAACTGAGGTGCCCAGCACTGGACACAGCACTCAGGGGTGCAGCCTCACCAGTGCCGAGCACAGGGGGACGGCTACTGCGCTGGTCCTGCTGGCCACACTATTGCTGATACAGGCCAGGATGCCAGTGGCCTTCTTGGCCCCCCGGGCACAGCTGGCTCGTGTTCAGCTGCTGTCAAACACAGCTATTTCTGCCTGGTTGCTGTCCAGCCACTCTGCCCAGGCACGTAGCACTACCCAAAGCTGTTGTGGCCAAAGTAGAAGACCCGGCACTTGGCCTTGTTAAACCTCATATTGTTGGACTTGGCCCATTGATCCAGCCTGTCTAGGACCCTCTACAGAGCCCTCCTACCCTCCAGCAGATCAACACTCCTTCCCATCTTGGTGGCATCTGCAAATTTGCTGATGGTGGACACAATCCCTTCATCCAGATCATCAATGAAGATATTAAACAGTCCAAGCATAGGAAATTTTGGGGTCATCAGGTCCTGCTGTCTCTGCATGTCCTGTTCCCTGGCCGACCACAGGTCCCCGGGCCCTTTATTATGCAAAGGGTCAGCAGGTCACAGCCTCTTGCCTTGGGCTCGGGCTCCTGCCAGCCCAGAGTTCAACCTGCAGCTTGCTCTGCAGCGTGCACGTGGAGCTACCCGCACCAAATGTATTTTTCAGCAATGCGTCTGAAAGGAGTGCAGACAATAATCTCTTTGGATGAGCATTTCTTTAATTAGCATGTCTGGAGAATGACTATATACATATATATATAAAACCACCTCCACATGGTCAACCCTTACTGAAATCCAAGAGTAAAGCACAGAGCTGATAGACTGGAAAAGTGATATATTCCAAAAGCACAACTGTAGAGATTGAGATGCTTCTAAAATCCTCCTGCCACAGACATGAGCCTGAAGTGTGGGATCTGTGAGATGTAATATAACTGGGGGATAATACTAAAAGAGGCAGTATGGCAGTGGCAAAGGATTTGACAAATGAGGACAGGTGAGTTGTGGATCTTGCAGGGAAAATGATGCCTTAGATCGACAGAAGGCATCAGAGTGTGTGTCACTCAGTCATTTCTGCTAACTTTTTACGCCTGAGCCAGGCCCAGCATGTTTTCCAGCTAGGAATACACACTATCAGGAAT
The DNA here is from genome assembly GCA_013397755.1 of Cnemophilus loriae. Taxonomy (NCBI): domain Eukaryota; kingdom Metazoa; phylum Chordata; class Aves; order Passeriformes; family Corvidae; genus Cnemophilus; species Cnemophilus loriae. Next base: position 511,423 of record VZTF01007408.1, read on the forward strand.
CTGTCTTATGACAGGACATTTCATAGTTTTGTTTCTATAGAAAGGAACCATAAGCTCATTATTGTTAGGAAGTCATTTTTCAAAGCTAACTGTTGCAAACCATTGCAGGTGACCTCACTCTAACTGTAATAAATGATACAGAGTCTTACTTAAAAGTAGCTGACAAAACAGTATGATATTAACTTGCATACCTTCTGGATTTTTGTTGCAGTGCTGTCTGACTTCTCTTTCATATTTTTTCTTTTTCTTTCTCTTCTTTTTCTTTTTTTTTCTTTTTTTAATGAGTGCTATGCAAGAAGTAAACCCTTCCAAGAAAAAGAAATAAAAGCAAATTTTTTTACCCCTGGCTTCTGTTCCCCTCCTCAACAGCTGAAGAGCAAGTTCAAATAATAAACAAGGAGGGAATGAGACACAACAAACATATCCTGAGACGGTGCTATTCCTATAACAGCATCACAAAGTGCCATCCCAGTGCTACCAAAACAAATATTTCAGGCTGGTTCAGCATCTCAAGTTAACCAGCCTAACTTCAGTTACTTCAGCAAGTTATTTAGGACTCTCTAATCTGGGGTAAGCTGATTAGTCAAGTACTGACTGTTGATGATTCTACTCCATTTATGCTATTGTTTACTGTGAGACGTGCCTGCCTGCTGCAATTTCTGAATCAGAAACTCATATGCAACAACACATTCTTCCCGTGAAAACTTCACACACAGCATTTAGCTTGAGTGAGCATAATAAAAAGACTAAGAAATGCGTTAGCTCTGCTGAGGGCATCCTAGGCATCTGGGTACAGCAGGCTCTTTTTATTAAGGTGTGATAGTTGGCATCTCGCCACCCATGGGAGATTGTACATGGTATATAAAACCTGAACAGTTATAAATTATCTCTCTTTTCCCCCAGAGTCTGACAAGCAGTCTAGGTGTAGAAGCTCAGAATTTGTGTATGAAATAAAATACAGTCATCCACAGTTTTGCAAGATGATCAAAGAGTTGAATGTGGTTTCATGCAAATACCTGCTAGTAGCTTTCTATTAAAAAAAACATTCTGTTGGTATGTAGTATTTTAGAAGATAATACACCAAAATATGAGTTAACCAAAAATGAACTTCTTGTTCGGCAGCAGGTCAAATGCATTTACTTTGGCAAAAGTGAACTGTGAATGAATATCACAAAAATTAACAGTGATTCTGTCTTAAATTTTCAAGTCATTAGAGGGTATTTCATGGCAGCTTACTGAACTCATAAATCCCTCCTGTAGTGACCAAATAGAATTGTGACATATGCGGAAGTGAAGGACAAAGGGAACAGAAATACTTTCTTGGTAGGTCGTATTTCGTTGTATGCTATGCTGTGAGAAGAGATAAAGAATAGACTAGACCTGTTTGCTAAATAAGTAACAACTAATAAGGTAAATAATTAAAGGAAATATTTATAACGATTTTGACATATGCACATAATACTGTGCCTTAAACATTACACCAACAGCTGTATTTTATTTGCTTTTAAATTGTTATCACTGAAACCACGCTTCGGACCCAAGTCACAAATTCTTTTCCAAACCCTTTTCCCTGATTCCAGCCAGGACAGGGTTAATTTTTCCAGCAGTCAGGAGTGGCCATGGAGGACCCAGAGGTTATTCTACACCACATCACATCACATCACTTTCCAAGGATGAGGCAAGGGCTCCCTTTGGGGTTGCGTAGCTCTGCAGGTGGTTAGGTATTGCTGGGCTCTGTATGGTGAGCAAATTGCACGTGAATTGTTCACTTCCCTTGTACACCCTGTTATTATTACTTTCGCTGTTACTGTTTGTTTCCTTATTTATTTTGTTTTGTTTTGTTTTGTTTTCAGTAAATTCTTCTTATCTGAACCTGTGATCTTTACATTTTTTGCCTCCAGTTCTCCTCTCCAGCCCACCATGGTGGGATTGAGCAGCACACATTGGGGAATATCATTCCTAAATCATGATACCCTTTTAACAGACAAAAAAAAATTTCTACTGTGACAGTGGTCTGATACTGACAAAGGCAGCATAGAGAAAGAAGGTGTGCAGACTTCATAATTGGAAACATTCAATGTTCAGCTGAGCATGGCCCTGAACAACAGGGGGTTCTGCAGCTAACCTTGTCTGATGAGTGGCAGGTGGCCCCTGGGGACATGGCCTATTGGTGAACATCGCTGGGTTAATGGCTGGACTCAATGCTTTCAGAGGTCTTTTCGAACCTTATTCTGTGATTCTATAACCATGAAACATCCAGAGGTGTGAGCCAGGTTCAGCCATGCCGTTGTTCTCGAGGGCTGCAGGATACATCACCATATTTCCCAATCCAATGGGTCACCTTTTTACCTACACGCCTTCAACATGCTGCATGTCAAACTTTCATACTACTATTCTGTATCTGACTTTTAGCTCTTCAGGGCTGTGCAGCAGAGAAAACAAATCAACACAGAAGTCATAGTCAGTCCCTATACATCCCTTACCTGTCACATTTGTGAAAATAAAAGCATTGTAGGACTTTCTAAAAAATTCTGCATTCCTGTATTCACTACAAGCAGAATTTCAATGGAAATTTGAAGCAGAATGTTGCATGATGTGCTTTCTACATTATTTTCTTTTTTTTTCTTTTTTGCCATGCTTTTAAATTAATTTATTGATTTTCAAATATGTGAAAAATGTTTTATCTAGGCTAGATGAGAGATCAATAAGCCAGGAAAATCATCACAGTGCAAAAATGCAGGACAGTCTCTCATCTTCTAACACATCCCTTGGGAGCCAATATTCCTCTTCCTTGTCAATATGTATTCTAGTGTGAGTAAATAGGATCTAGTTCACCCACATTGTGCTAAACTCTTTGGTATATATCCCCGTAAAACTCTTTTTTGTCATTGTGTTTGTATTGTGGATACAAGACAAGAGCTGTTCTGAGCATCAAGGCTAAAACTTTCCCTACAGTATAAGAAAGTGCAGCCCACTGCAAAGTAGATATGCTGAACTATACTTCCTCCATTTCCTAATGCATGTATGTCAACTGAACCTCATGTTTAAATAAATCTAAAAGAAAGACCTTGGAAAAACTATGTAAAAACACCAAATCTGGTGTTAATTTCCCATTTTTTCTGCTCCCTTTGCCATTCTCACACATATAATAGGAGTTCTCAAATACTAATTCAACAGTTAAATTCAGAGTAATCGTAACTTTATGACTTTATAACTTTTGCACAGTTGGATAGTCAAGTGGAAGGAAATAAATTAGCAAAATGAAGAAGTGCTGTAGTTCTTAGTATATGCTGGGAAAACTCTGTGAGAGATCCATGGCTAAAGATAGTGTAAGGGTAAGACGTGCAAGAAAAGAAGGAGCATTTCTCATCTGGTGACAATAGCAATTCTAAGGAAGTGCTTATCCACTTGGGAGGAGTGTGACTCAAGCCCAGAAGGGCATACGTTGTTGTGCCAAGTTTGCAGGAAAAAGTATAGACAACTTCAATTCTGAGCTTTAACTATGTTTTAAACAGCTTTTTTCCGCCTCCTTCACTTATTGGGTGTGCTCAGGGTTATTTTTCTACTATTATTTTTCAGTACAAGCTGAAATGAATTCAGCTAAAATTATCTTGTGTAAGGGTTAAATGTTATTAGGAAGGCAGAAAGTGTATGTAACACAGCAGCACACAGCCAAAAGAAGAATAGCTGTGACCTTGAGAAAAAAAAGTGACAACTGCAATAAAAAAATAGAGATAAAAAAGATCCACATCTAAGAGGAAACATGAGTCTATAGGGAGCAAGGAAAGTGAATGTAACAAAAACAGAGGCTTCCAGAAGCCCTCCCCAATACCAGCTGGAAGGAATTGGTCACAGGCAAAAATGGGTCATGAAAGAAAGTTCTTTAATATCTCACAGCTGTGCACAATCGCTACAAAGTACAGAAAGTACTGACTCTGAAGAGAGGATACCTAGCTATAGTTTCTGTCTTTCCTTGTATAAGCAGAAGACATGAAAATATTGAAATCCTTAGCAATGAAATGGTTGTATTTTTCCTGTCCTCTTTCTGAGGGATTTATGGCAGTGCACACTAGAAAAGAAACATTAGAGAAAGAATAGATGTAAAATTTCTGCTTGAAAAATGACCAGGGGAAAAAATCCTACTAATAAAAATAACAAAAATAAAAATAAAAATTCCTACACAAAACACACCCTCAACTAAGAAACACAGTGTGGCAAGAAGTCACATCGTGCAGAAGAAGCATAACACCTGAAGAAGCTACAGGACAAAATTTCCTGTATCTGATATTTCCAATTGATTGCCTCTAAGATTTGACAGGCAGCCAATAAGAAACTCAAAACAAAACATTTTAGGTGGAATTCAGGCTTTATTCATCAGTAGACCTGTAAATTTTGTCTTAGTTTTTATCTGTAATTAAAGTCTGACAGTTGCATTACAGTTATAATTGTGACTGTGCAAGAAATTTTTGCTACAAAACCAAAAGTAATTGACTATTGAGTCCTGGAAGTTAGAAATAAATTATATGAGACCCATAAGAATCGAGCAGCTAAATCCTCATGCTTTTCAACAAAATTTATTTATGCCTAAAATCTCTAATAACAGGAAATTATTACTTCTACTTGTATCTTAACTTCTATATCTAGAACAAAGAAAGCTGATCTTTCTCAGCTTGATTTCTCTCTTCTTTTTTTTTTTTTTGCCTACCCAGTTTATCAAATTTTACCTTGGCTGAAGCAACTCCACTCTTTGCTTACATGAGAGAAGGCTTTTTCAAAAGATTAAGTTAGGTCTTCAAAATGCAATGTTTTGCAGAGTAAATTCTTTTCCAAATTCAGACAGGTGGCTGTTCAAGACATTCCCATGTTCCGCTCACTTGCGGCAGCTTTTCCTGCTGGTCCTGCAGAGGTGATTATCCCACTCTGCTCTGCACTGGGGTGGCCTCACCTTGAATGCTGTGTGCAGCTTTGGTCACTGCAACAAAAGAAAGACATTAAACTCTTAGACAGTGTCCAAAGGAGGCCAATAAAGATGGTAAAAGACCTTTAGAGGAAGCCGTATGAGGAGCAGCTGAGGTCACTTTGTCTGTTCAGCCTGGAGGAGACTGAGGACAGACCTCATTGCAGTTGATAACTTCCTGGTGAGGGGATGAAGAAGGGCAGACACTCTTCTCTGTGATGACCAGTGACAGGACCTGAGGGAATGGCCTGAAGTTGTGTCAGGGAGATTTAGGCTGGATATCAGGAAAAGGTTCTTCCCCCAGAGGGTGGTTGAACACCGGAACAGCTCCCCAGGGAAGTGCTCACAGCACCAGCCTGAGAGAGTTCAAGAAGTGTTTGGACAATGCTCTCAGGCACATGGGGTGACTCTTCGGGTGTCCTGTGCAGGGCTAAGAGTTGAACTCGATAAACTTTTTGGGTCCCTTCTAACTCAGCATATTCTGTGATTATGTGATAATTCTTTCCACTGCTGCTCTGTGCATTGTATCAGGGAATTGAGATGGATAAAAAATTAAGTGACTTTTGTGGTTTTGGGTTTTGGGGGTTTTTTTAGAGAGGTCAATTTCATCATATGCTGTGGACCTCAGCCCCACAAATAATCATCTCAGCATAAATGATAAGAGAGCAGGAATGAGTGTCCACAACAGAAAGAGTGTTCTAAAATGTTTAAACATGCCCTACTTCTGTGACAATGAACATGGGAACACAGTAATATTCTCTCACATTCTCTTTAAGTATCTAAGGAAGATAATGTAATGCTAGCTTTCAAATGCATAAGATAAAAAATACTTAGTTTACTATTACTTCAAGTCTTCAAATTACTTTATGCTCAGCTTAGCTAAAGTAGATTGTTTTTGAAGTACTGTGTTTCAGATATAAAACAGTATAATGATAACAAACGCAATAATAATTTTTCTTCCTCTAGAAAGCAATATCTACTGGGAAAGTACCCTAAGGCCTGAAGAACACTCATGATCTATTTCATATGACACAACATAACCCTAATTTTATCAAAACTGTACAGAGAATTTAAAAAAAGAATACTCAGACAAAAGGATGCATTTAATCTATAACCTCTATTATCTAAATTCACATCCTCAGATGACACTACTTTTGATTTTTAACACTGAACATGATTTTGACTCTGGAACTGCTATTCATACACAGAGCGTCAGGCATTTGGCCACAGATACAGTCAGGGGAACTACTTGTTGGTTATATTGCAGTGGCATGATACATAATCTGATGTGTAACAAAAAAGTCAAAGAAAGTGAATTTAGAAATAGTATCTTGGGAGATACTGAAGAGCCGGTGCAGTTACAAGCATTCGCTACCACAGTTGTCGGTGGTAGGTGAGAGTTAATGCCTCTTCAGCTCTCTCATCGGGCTCACGTTTTGCTTCACACATGCTTTGAGAGAGCATGAGGCTGAGGCTTGTTAGTCTCTGTTGTGGTTTAACCCTGTCTCACAGCTGAACACCACAGAGCCCTGTGCTCATCCCTGCCTCTGGCTCCCATGATGGGATGAAGAACTGAAAGAGTAAAAGTGAGAAATGAATTCATGGATTGAGATAACAACACTTTAAAAACAAGCAAAAAACAAGTTTTAAAACTGTAAGGAAAAGAGAAACAATAAAAAATAAAGAGGAAACTAAAACCCTATTTAGAGAGTTTGCTTCAATCCATGACCACTACAGAGATAAATTACTGTCTATTTTTCTCTTTCAGCAATGTCTAGATCCAGTTGGATAGCTTTCACCTCTGCACACTGACTAGGTTCAACTTGTTGTTCTGAAGTTTCTTCAACACCTTGGGAGACCCCACAAAGCAAGCTTCTACTTTTGATGTTTTCCCACAGCACAACAGGATCCATCTTTGAACATGTTGCTTTTCAGTTTCTGGTAATTTATTACACTGTGTGGCTGCCTCTGTACACGTCACCTCCTCTAGCAATCCTCCTAAGTTTCAGTCCTCTGGAGAGTCCATGATTGCTTCAAGGGTTTCTGTGCAGTCAGATTTTCCCATTTGAGCCTGTTGTGTTGTCCGTGCAATCCACTTACTTCATGTAGCATCACACGTGTGATTAGAGTGGACCCTCCTATTTTTGCATCCAGCCCAGCACAGGCAACCAGGATAACATAAGAAGCTGTGCTTCTGTATCAACTACTTCTGAAGTTCCAACAGCTTCATATGCTGCTGATACTTCTTTTCCATTTTGAGTGTAACGGGCTTCACATCCATTATATTCTGGGCTCCAAAACCTTAGACATTGATCTTTGTCTCTCCAGGCTCTTTCTGCCAGAAGATCCAGGTGAGGACATTATCCCTGGCTCAGGCATAATGCATATTTTTCACATCTTGTCATGTCTGGGCTGGCCCAAATGCTACAGCACAAACTATCTCCCATTTAATTTGCTCAAAGTCTTGCTGTTTCTCAAACCTCCATCAAAATCATTCTCCTTCCAGGCCATTCAATAGAGAGGGCTCACAGAATAATTAGAAAAATAAGAATATAACCCAAAATATGCATTCTTCAAAAATCCTCAACACCTAAAAAAGCTTGTGTTTCTCTTTTGTTAGTTATTGGTGACAAAGTTGTAAATTTATTAATCAAATACATTAAGGTATCATAACGTCCATCTTGCTATTTTATTCCTAAAAACTGGATCTCTTGTGCGGATCCTTTGACCTTGCTTTGCTTTATAGCACAACCAGCTTTCATAAGAATCTGGATTACTTTTGTCCCCTTCTCACACACTTCTTCTGCTGTGCTGTCACCCACACTGATGTCATCAATATACTGCAAGTGCTCAGGAGCTTCACCTTGTTCCTCTGTAGCCTGTACCACGACAAACAGTAGGACTGTGTTTCCACCTGAAAGCCCGCCAGTTTCAGGTGCACTCCAGGATACTCCTCCACATGGAATTAAGCTGTCACCTGCACTCTGCTGACAAAGGGATAGAGTTACCTACATCAGTAGTTGCATAGCATTTGGCAGCCGTTGGCTCGGCGTCGTACCGGAGCTCTAGCATGTCTGGTGTGTCTGGTATGGCAGCACTCCTTGCTGGTGTGACTCAGCGGTTACAATACTTCACTGTAAGTCTACACCAGTTAGATTTTTGCAGTGGCCATATGGGATTTAAAAAAGGTGGCTCTCCAGTCACTTTATACTCTCCAGGATGGAGATACATGGATGATAGCCAAGGAGTCTTGGCTGACGTGATATTGTCACCTGCGCAGTGTCAGGGTAGCAATTAGAAACTGCTGTTCTTTGGACCGCATCATGCCCACAACAGAAGGATACTCTGAGAGACCAAGCAACCTAGGCAGCTGTTTAATCCATTCTCAAGGCCACTATACCATTTCAAAGCATACCTTGGTTGCCTTAAGAAACTGTCTCTTGAGGTAGTTTAAGCCAAGGATATATAGATCCCCCAGACCAGTCACCATAGGATGCTTTTATGACTCATTCCCAGTTAGGTATACCCCAGTCTCCAACACAGACTATTGTTGGGATCCTCCATCACTCTAGAAATACAGATGGATTCTTCCCTATTATAACCTTATCCCATTACAGTACACTGTGCAGCAGTGTCCACTAGAGCTTTATACTCATGTGGGGCTGATATGTCAGGCCATGTCAGGCCACTATGGCAGATCCAGGTCTGTGTAAAATAGATGGGCTTTGACAGAGGCTTTTCTTGGTGTTGCAGATCCTTTATTCTGCTGTTACAGTCAGCGTGAGGGGGCACAGTATTTCATGCAGTTCAGGTCTGCGCTTTTCAGAGTCACAATGGACTCCAGGTTTGCAGGTGTGACAGCCCTACAAGGAAAGCCCTACAAGTCTTGCAGGGGTTTTGCAGTTCAGTTGCCCTGGCTCATGTTCAGAAGGAAGAGGTCTCTGACTGTACAGTTTCCTGCCATCATGTCAGTTTGGGTGGCGAGTTAACTGTGTAATCAGGCTTTTGTACACTGGGATGCTCTCTTTCGCCTGAGTGTTGCAGCCTCTCTCAAGTGATGTGTAAGGTCTCGGACTCTGTAGCTTCAGGCCTAGCTGGCACATCTGGGAAGACACCTTTAACTTAAATGCCTGTCATTGAGCTCCCTTGAGAATCCCCTAAATTTTGTAGATCATGTTGTACTGTCTTTTAAGTTGATGTGAGGATTTTTTTTCTCCACATGAGATATTTTCTGCTGATCTGTGCAGCACTGTGGAAGTGCCTCATTTCTTAAGGGCCTTAGCTTTTCTGTCAGTTTTCTGGAGTTTGTTAAGCACTGACCTATGGACAGTAGGTGTCTGGAGTCCACTTCCTCTCTTCTTCCTCGCTGCTTCTAATCCTGCAGCTGAAGTTTTAACATCCTTCCACCACTTCAATGCCTTTCTGGTTGCAAATAGATCATGTATGATCAGGCACAGTAACTGCTGAAAATGAGTTGCTTGAGCAAATTAGTTATGAATTGATGGAGGGATTGTTGCCCAAGTCATTCTCTTTGGGAGGTGTACTCTTTCATTTCAGATGCCGTGTACCACTTCAGTGCTGATGTTACAATATCAATTTTTATTCTATTCTGAGCAATTTTTTTGAGGAGAAAAGGAGCATGGAATGAGAAAATTTCATATAGAAATAGTTTTAAAGCTTTTCTGTATTTATTTTGGAGAACGATTTTAGATGGGATATTCAGTAGCGAAGTTTGCACAGAATTATTTTAAGAATGTCTGTATACTTTTCTTTTCATTGGGTAATTTTTTTGCCTCATCTTTATATTTTTCTAAGATGTCTTACCTTTCAACTGTCCCCTAAACAGAAATTGTGAATTCAGGGCACACTGAAACTGAAGCAAAAAAAATCCCTAGATAAAAGGAAGGAAAGCAGATATATAGAAGAAATTTTGGTAGGTGTCAGAAAGTTGTTGGATGGAATAGATAAGTATGAAAAATTTATAAAAGTAAAATTGTGCAAAGTTTAAATCTTTTACTTGAAACAAAATTTTGCATACTCTTAATTTTATTTCTTTCTCCACTATCTTGTTAGTGGTTGCTTCAGAAGTAGTGTTCCATTGAAAACACAGTTTTTTCCTCTTTGGAATTATAACACATTCTTTGTGATCAGGAAAATGTGGTTAGAATTCGTCACCTCTTAAATGCTAACTCACTGTAAGTGACGCATATGGAATTTCTTTAACCTTTGTAAGGTGTATACTTCTGTGACACTCCAAAAAAAAATCCATTTGACCAGAAGAAATGGACATTAATAGCTTTCTTTAGAGTTTTTTGTTAAAAACTTTAAAACAAATTTGAAGTTAGGTTAAGCATTTGTACATTTCAGTCCTGGCTCACCTTAAACTATCACAACAAATCTGTACTAAGTATTAAATTTGCATTTTTTTGTACTGTTTATGTTGGAGCAATTTGCTGGTACTCCTGCACAATTTTTAATCTATTGGTAAATATTTTAACTCTAGGAAACCTAGCTCTACAGTGATTTATAATCAAAGGTGCATTATTTTCTTACTGATGATGTATTTCACTTGGTATTGAATATCATGATAGTGGAATCATTTCAATGAGAGCATGTTCAACATACACTAGGCTGATTTACATACTGAAATTTTGAGTGTTTCCTATACAAATTAAGGACTTGGATTAATTGTTATTTTTTCTTCTGTGGCATTTTTTATTGATGCTATTTACTTGAAATCTCATACTTTTAGTAATAGTCTGAATTCTTACTTTAGACTAATTTGTTCTGTATTCATTTATTGTTCTATGCCTTTTGATAATAATTGTACTTTAAGAATGCACAAAGTAGCCCTTATAAATCATAAATCATATTAAAGTCCCTTCATAAAGTGAATAGCAAGAGTCATAAGAATTTTTTTGTGTTCTAGACTCTAAGTCCTCAGTTCAGGAAAAGATTTAATTACAAGATTAGAGAAGAACAAAGTGTAAGGAGTACTTATACTTTCAGATACCAGGAAAACATTTTGATATCTTGTAGAGATATCTCTTGAGGAGAGGCCTGAGTCAAGAATCTCTCTCTGACACCTGGTCAGGAACCAACATGCAGACTATTTCAGGAACAAAAGCTATCCAAGACTACTATAAGCTATCCAATGCTACTCTTGCATTATTCTACTCACGTGGCTTACAGTAAAGCCACAGTTTACCTTTTATTCGGAAAGAATTCTTTTGCTGCATAATATCTCACTCAAACTATAAAAACCTTCCTATGACAGACTGTTTTTATAGCCTTTTTATCAAATGAGCGTGGCAGTTTTATTTAGTAAAATACAGAATAAACTTTGGAAATGAGCAATCATTTTCTTAGAACTAGCAAGTTGCAAAATGTGGTTCAGTTAGCTGAATGTTATATTTAAAAAAAAAGTCCTGAGTAATATAAAATAATATAATTCTAAACTGCCCTATAAAAAATCTGCAGTAAAAGAATGTCTTGATTTTTTTTTCTGCTACAGCTGTCTTCATTGAAAGCCAGAAAATCAAAGAAAATATTATAGTATGAATTCGAATGTAATTCAGTGTAATGCTGAATACAACATATATTTATTTAATTATTGTTATTTTGATGGGCTTGTCTATTGTTAAATACATTCTGGTTTCACAGCAATAAGAAATCATACAGATAATAAAAATTCTACAGAGTAAACTTCCATGGTACACAAAATTCTAACTCACTTTAAAATAGTACTTTTTATTTCTGTGTCATCTTCTTGCTACAAGTCTTTAATAAAATTTATAAGCAGTAACTAGTAAAACATTGTAACATCCTCATGAACAATATAATATACCTTAGATGACTGCTGACCCACAGAGTGCTAAAATAATTCTAGATAACTTATTCTGTATTGCATAGCTTTCAAGACGGGTGATGTACCACAGTGTCAAGAGCTGACTTTTCATTTTGTTTAGCATTTTAACTTTCATTACATATTTTTTTAAAGAGCAAATATGTTTCATTCTAAACTGCTATTCTAGGCCCTTCAGTTATCTGTCAGACATATTTTTCTTGGTATCAATGACACTAATTTTAATACCCTATTGTGTTTACTCACATGGCACATGAATGTTTGTGACATTTAGAATCCTAAGGAGAGTTTTATGTGTCATCCTGTATTTGGCCTATTACAATTTGTGTTCATATTAAGTCCTTTTCATTCCATTTATCTAGCCATCCACTCCGTTATACTCGGCCTTTTAGATTATAGGTCTGGGACATAAATTCCATGTGTGCATTTAATATTTTATTTCTTAATTAGGTGTAGTTGCCTCAGCCTGTGACTTAATTTCTCCCTTTTACCCTTCCAATTATTCCCCTTTTCCTGCTGGGGAGGTGAGGAGTGGGTGAGCAGCTCTGTGGTGCTTAGCTGTCAGCCAGGTTTAAACTGCAGTTATTTTGGTGCCCAACATAGGGCATGAAGGGTTTGAGATAATAACAGATTTGAGTAGAGTGAATGAGAAGGCGTTTATATCTGTAAACGGTTGCTTGCAATGATATCGATTCATCTGTTCTTGATATTAGCTTATCCAGTCTGTCATGCTCTTTCTTTTTTTGTATATTATAAAGACTGGCTTTTGCAGGTTCCTGTGCTCTGTGGAGCTTAGTGATGTTTTGCCTGGGAGATTTATTACTAAAACTCTGGTTCTGAGTTTACCTGGTATTTTGGCTCTATACGGAAGTCATTACTGTACTTGAATGATCATCTGATGGATAAAATTAACAACTAGATAATTATAATTCTTTCTCTGAGAGGTGGTTTTTGTTTGGGTTTTTTTGAGGAAATACAGAATGGCACCTTCACCATATTTTGTGATGTTTTCTCCCTCATTACAAAAAATTCTTGGCATCCTGACAATCCTTGGGTAGTCAAAATACTTCTATTGGCGTTTCTCAGAAATATTGGTTTGAATTTTTAAAGGTTAACATGCTATTTAGGAATGTGACCTAGGCCTCTTGGCAGTGTGGGTATGAGTGGGAAGACATGTCAGAGAATATGGGCTGGTATCCAGAAAGCTCTTCCCATGCAGTTATTTGGTTCTTTATTCCTGAACAAGTGCAGAATCTTGACCTAATATGTTTGAAAAGAGATGCCCTGGCTATTTCAAAGAAGCTCATTTTACTGCGCTGTGCTTAGGCCTGACCAGCACCTACCAAACATTGATCAATCCTGTTCAGCACCTTCAAGAATAAAGGTGTCTGAATCTGAAAAATATCAACAGGCACTATGGCTAAATCAGAGACCCAGTCCTCCACTATATCAGTTGCCTCTCTAATTAAAAACAAACAATACAACTGAGGTCAGCTTGCTTAATAAGCGATGAAGAGGCTTTTTTGAAGAGAGAGCAGGAGATATAACAAGAAGAGACAGTCTGTTCTGCAGCAGAGAAGTCACAAGAACAGGAGGAGGAAGTAACTGAAATATTAAGTGAGAAACCACTCAATCCCTGTTCTTAAGTGAGCTTTGAGACATGTGAAACTATTTCAACTTTAAACTAGGCAAGAACATGCTGAGCTGACTACTCCAAAGCTGTGATGTGGGTGTCAATAGTCAAGAATTAAAGGGTAAAAAAGCCTGGCAGCTGGAATCCCTTGCTAGGGATAAAGCCATTGACAAACAGATTGGCAAAAGAGCAAGGAGTCTTCAGCTACTTGTCAAGTGTGAAGGACAGGTATCCCTTGAAGGAAGATCCTGAAAATTCCTAAATGAAACGAACTAATATTGAGGAACGTATCCAGTACTTTAGGGAATTAGTCGAGGTGGAGGTACTCTATAATAGTCTCAATGACCACCAGGTATCCAAAAGCCTGGATGAGGTCTGGCCCATGCAGTCCATGTGGCGAAAGTTTATAAGAACTTCAGTGGTGTCATATGCCAACAGACTGGTAGTAATGAACTGGATAGACACAGAATCTATGGACAGATTGGCCAAACAAGTCCAAGAAAATTGAGATAATATCACTTCTTTACAATGACCTTGCACCTTGACTGCAGAGAAACTGATCCACATTGTCTGAGCAGTTCAAGGATAGTTCTTCTTCATGCACACTGGCCAAGGTGTCAACTATTAGGAGTCAGCATTTCTCTACTCGAGGGAGAGGCTGCTGATGACATACACTGTGTGTAACCCTGTGGTTCTCCCTGTGTGACTGGGGGATGACATGAAGGAGTGCAATGGTCAACCTAGCTGGACACTAGAAGCTCGAATACAGGAACTGCAAGCTAAAAAAGCAGCTAAGATGCATCCATCCAGGAAAATTGCTGGTCCAGAACCAGTTGAGTAGGGTAGAAGGGCTTATCATAATTTTGACCTTGATGAAGGGACTCCTGGTTTGCAGTTACAAAATTCAAGTAATAAAAGCTCCAACATGGAGCAGAGGGGTCCTGCCTTTTCCCAGGAGGAGGAAAGGAAGAACTGGATTTACTGGACAATGCAAACGTTGTGCAAACACTTACCAAAGATATGAAACGCCTCATACAAAACTCTAGCATGATCTGTCTAGGTTACAACAACGGTCGTGTTGCAAGCTTTTCATCCTCAGATTCTTTATACTAAAACCTCAGAAGCAGGGACTTTTAGAGTCTCATCAAGAGGCCAAATTATTTGCTACACATTTTAAATGATGATGTGCCCCCACCAGCAAAGCAACCATCCTCAGTTTCTCTCTGATGACAAGGAGCATCCTTCAAGACAATAAAAGGCACAAACAACATAGGAGTAAGGCTAAGAACCTGGACTACAGGTAAACCATGATAATCACAGAAGAAAAAAAAGGAGAGAAATCAGGCTGCATTGCATGAAGGACACGCACTAAAGGGACAGTCTACCAAGTTTCTCATGTTCTCTTTATTGACAAATCCTCTTCCTTCTCCAGTGTATCTCTCTAATTGAGAGAGATACATATTTGACGGGTGGTCTGTTTGGTGGACGAGGGATCGGTTGGGTGGTTGCATCCAGAGCTCAACAGCTCAGTCTATAGGTGTGAATCAGTGACAAGTGATGTCCCTCACAGGTCTGTATTATTTAATATCTGCAACAGTGACATAGACAAAGGGATTGAGTGCACCCGCAGCAAGTTTGCAGCGGACATCAGGTGCCATTGAGAAGCTTCAAGGACAGGATGCCATACAAAGGGACCTTGACAAGCTCCAGAAGCAGACCCAAGGTAACCTTTTGAGGTTCCAAACCAAGTCAATTGCAAGGTGCTGCACCTTAAATCAGGGCAATCCCCAGTATCAACACAAGCTGCAGGATGAATGGATTAAGAGCAGGCCCACCAAGAAAGACTCGGGGTTGCTGGTGGAGGAGAGGCTGGACATGACCCAGCCACATGCACTCAGCCCAGAAAGCCAAAAGTGTCCTGGGCTGCATCCAAAGCAGCGTGGGCAGCAGGGCCAGGGAGGGGATTCTACCCCTCTGCTCTGGTGACATCCCACCTGGAGTGCTGCATCCAGCCTTGGGGTCCCCAGCAGAGGAAGTACCTGTGCTGAAGCCCTCTGGAGATGATCAGAGGGCTGGAGCACCTCTCTCCTATGAAGACAGGCTGAGAAAGTTAGAGCGGTAGAGCCTAGAGAAGAGAAGGTTTCTAGGAGATTGTGGATAACTCAGAAAGCAAGGGTGTATCCCTTTCCTAAATTATTATGTGACACCTGGGAATTTTACAACTTTGCGAATTTTCAGTATTGTGTTAAATTCCTGCACCCTGACCATTAAAGCCTTTATTTATTTTATTGTTTTTTGTCTACAGTGAACCCTTTATTTTGCATTGTCTCAAATGCATTTTCCAAGAAGATGATGCCCTTGGCAAAAGAGATAATTTATTTTCAGGTACCCCTCTCCTGGCTGATCTGTTGATCTGTTTCTCCACTAAATGAAAGAACTATTCAACATCTGGTATTTTTGTTTCCTGGGAAACTGCACTCGGTAATTAGATGCTATTGAGGTGGAGAAAGGTTGTCTGGTTTTCATTTAGATATGGTAAGTGAGATGAACTCTTCAATTTTTATTCTGTTAGGTTTTTTACTATTCTCAAAATAACGTTTATCTCTTGCAGAACTGAATTGGAATATGGCTCAACACATAAACTTGTTTTCCTAACAGGACTTCAGATAGAAATGAATTTTGTATGTGTAGTACCACACAGAGGCTGGTGAAACAATTCAAGTAGAAAAACATCAATTATGAGACAAAATTATCGTGTGCATTCCGGTGTCAACATTAATTACATCTATATTTTTTCTCTGTTCAAATATCATGACACAAAAATATGTATTCTGTTTCTGCATAAGTGTAAATAAAGAGGCATGCTAAATACAGTGACAAAATAAAGCACACCCTGAAATATTTAGACAATGTACAATCTGGTTTTAGTTGTCTTTAGTCTGTCTTTACTTGTCTTTACTTGTCAAGTGAAATTGTCATGAGGATGAAAAAGCACTCTGTGGCACACACATAAGATGCCGATTTGTTTCCAAAATTCTGCACATTTGACAGAAAAAATATGGTAATTTCTAAAGGGAAAGTAGCTAATTCTTTAACAGAAAGCAGAGATAAATGTAAAAAAATGTTATGAGGTACAGATAGAAGAACAGTTTCTGTATACGTGAAAGGGTTAACAAGCCCCTCCTTTTTTGTGACTATGCAGTCCTTAAGCATAACCCTTCCCTTCATATTCTCTATCACTTGGATCAGGCAGTTGTCATCAGTTCTCTCCGGAAGCCTCCCAGGTTGCTTATGGTCTGCTGTGCTGTCCATCCAACAGATATTGAGCTGGTTCAATCCCCAAAGAGCATCAGGGCCTGTGAAAGTGAGACTCGTTCCAGCTGTCTGAAGGTTGTCTCATCATATTTTAGTACCTGACCAAGCAGTCTACGGCAGACGTACACTATAATGCCACCTATACTGTTTAGCTCCTTTATCCTTACCCAAAAGCTCTCATTGACTCATCATCCATTCCCAGACAGTGCTCCTTGCACTCCAGCTGCTCTCTCACACAAAAACTGCCCATCCTTTTATTTCTAGCAAGTTCTTTCTAAAAACCCTGTAATCCATATATTATAGTACTCCAGTAATTGGCGTAATCCCATCATATTTCTGTGATCCCAACAAAGTAAGTCATAGCCCTGCAACTCCACAGATATCTCTAATTCCTCATGTTTATTCTCAATGTTTCAACCATGTACAGGCACTTCAAAAAGGCATCTCAGCATGCTAATTTACAGAGAGGCTCTGTGGGTTTCCCCAGTAACGATACAATGAGTCACTTGCTTACATGTAAGTATTTGAGATTACTCTACTTAAGCCCTGCTTTGCTGACTACGTATTCCCTTTTTTCACCCAAGACCAGGCCCTTCGCTTGCTGACCTTGTTCTTCACTTCCTCCAATGGCTGCTGCCCCTTTCCTTCCTCGTGGTTTGAATTCCTTCCTATCTAGACAGACAATCTGACTATGTTCAGAAGCAGAGCAGCAGGGTTCTGCCAGTGGTGACTCCTCCAGCAGAGGTCACCCTCTTTCTGTACTGCCTGAAACTTGCTGTCACCAGGATCCGGTCCCTGCAGCTGGTGGAGACCAGCTGACACCCCCTCACCTAAGAGCTGCCTGTACTGAAGAGAGCAGAGAGAGAGAAACAATCATCAGACACCAGGTTTTAACACAAATTCAGAATCTTCACGTCATCCTCCCCTTTCTATAAGGGGCAGGAGGTGGGAGGAATGTTTGCTTTGCTTTTACTTCCATGTTCAGTCGTCTTATATAGAAGCAAAGAGGCCTGACATTCCAAATACCACACACACAGGAGATTGTGTGCTTTAGGTCAGTGGAATTCAAATATACTTAAGTAATCAAAAGAAAGACCTTTAAAGGTATGTACATGGAAAAGAAGATGGGAAGATGGGCCAGTAATTGATGATGTTTGCTGCATTATTGTCTGCTTCTGTTTCAAGAAGGCTCTAGAAGTCATGGCAATCACTGCTGCAGTGTTCAGGGACAATCCATAACTTCCTGAGACCCTTTCCCACTGTAGGATTTCAAAGCCACTGGACTAACTCATCTATAAAAGGTTTTTCCATGCAGTAGCCATTTTATGAATGCCATGGTTCGCTATTAAGTCACCCACAGAGGGCACTGCCTTGGCTGTACAGGTTTCAGTCACGTTGGCACTGCGTGAACTGCGAAATCAGGAGACCTTATCAGAGGTGGCTACCTGCTTCAGATATCTGCTGTGCGTAAAAGCTCCCACGATGCCGTAAGACATAACATCTTCATCGCTCCTTTTGTCCACTGAGTACTCCTTACTGAATGATGAATGACTAATCTCTGCAACTTACCTTCAGTATGACTTGTAGAACTGGGACTTGAAGGTTTGTAAACAGCTTGAAAGATTACTCATACATGGAGGGAGCTCAGCTCATAGTTTATTACTACATGGATTTTTCCACTCTAATTCTACTCCAAAAGATGACTTGGACAAAAGTACCTCACTCTTTTTCATTCCCAAGCATTGATTATCAAATCAACTATGTTCAGAGCTGAGTATAGGTACCTAGTCTTAGTTATTCATTTCATGAAACGAAAAGAAGCTACCAACAGAGAAAACCTAATGACCATATTTGAAGATTACTTCTTTTACATTCTTTCAATCTATAGATGCCAGAAAACAAAGTACAAAACCTGCAAATCTCTTGTAAACTTGCAAAGCCATAAGGAGCTTAGTCTCTCTTGCAGGCTTCTTTGCATACAATGCATTCCCACTTAAAATAGGAACACTGTTAGCAATTAAAAAAGAAAAAAGCAATGCCCATACTAAAAATAATTTTTAAAAAACCAACATACAAAGGGCCCAAATATTAAGCACTGGTCAAGATACTGAAAGAGTATTTGTGATATATGGTCCTAGAAATATATTTTAATTGCGATGAAGATCAGAAGAGGACTGGAACAATAAAAAAATTTCTTCCCTTCCCTTCCC
>VZTF01007409.1:3662-31814 GCA_013397755.1 Cnemophilus loriae
TTGGCTCTGCCGGACATGGTGGAAGCTTCTAGCAGCTTCTCACAGAAGCCACCTCTGTGGCCCCACCACTACCAAAACCAGGCCATGCAAAACCAGTACAGCCTATGTAGCCAAGAAGGCCAATGGCATCCTGGCCTGGATCAGCAACAGTGTGGCCAGCAGGACCAGGGCATTGCTTGTCCCCATGTAGTCATCACTGGTGAGACCACACCTCAAGGGCTGTGTCCAGTTCTGGACCCCTCACTGCAAGAAAGACATTGAGGTGCTGGAGCAGGTCAAGAGAACAAAGCTGGTGAAGGGTCTGGAGCACAAGTCTTATGGGGAGCAGCTGAGGGAGCTGGGGGTGTTTAGCCTGGAGAAAAGGAGGCTCATAAGGGACCTTGTCACTCCCTACAACTGCCTGAAAGGAGGCTGTAGCCAGGTGGGAGTCAGTCTCTTCTCCCAGACAACCAGTCAGAGGGTGAGAGGACATGGCCTCAAAGCTCTGTCACAGGATGCTTAGGCTGGGCATCAGGAAAAATTTCTTTATGTAAAGGGTTGTCGAGCATTGGAACGGGCTTCCTAGGGGTGAGGTGGAGTCACCATCCCTGGAGGTGTTTAAGAAGTTACTGGATGTGGAACATAGTGCCATGGTCTAACTGACAGAGTGATGATTGGTCAAAGGTTGTTCTCATCATCTTGGAGGTTTTTTCCAACCTAAATGATTCTGTGATTCTCTTTGTAACATCTCTTTCAGATATCTTTTATTTCTTGGGTTGGGGCAGCAGAGTCTAATCTTATTCAGTGTAAGTTACGAATACTTATGTGAAACAAAGTTATTTTATTCTATGACATCTCAATTAGCAACAAATCACTGAGATTGCATGTGGCATGCGGAACTGATTTTATTTATAATTCAAAATGTTTTTATCAGAAGGCACTGATTCACCAGGTTGAGTTTTTCTCTAAAGCATGAGGTTTTGAACATTTTTCATTCTGCAAAGATTCCTTTAGGAAAGATTAATTTTTATTTTCTCTTACCATACCTTTAGAATATTTTTTTCTTTTATAAAATAGCAAGAATCCGCTCTTCTGTCTTCTACAGAGATGAGCAAATAGCACAAGTACATAAATATTACTCCTTGGGAAAGAAAGCTTCAAAAAGAATCAGTGTTCTAGTTTTTAATTGACTTTGTTCTGAAATTTAAACATCACATGTCATATGTCATTTCCATAAATTTTCTGAAAATAGAAAGCTTCAAACGTTTCAATTTTTTTTTTGAGATAACTTGCTAGAGTGTTTCTAAGGTTGTGATTGTCCTCATGTAATTCTGAAAGACAATGAAATCCGAAGTCTCAAATCACATTGGACTGGAACAGTTTTGTCTTAAGCTACCCGTAGGAGAAACCACCAAGAATTTCTGTTCTGTGCTAATTCTTATACTGGCTTTAATACCAGCTTTTTTAATTGGCTGTGTTCTTAGATTATATGACTTGAAATCGTATGTTGTAAAAGAGTGTTCACTCAACAGAGTTTTCTTCTGGTTGTTTAATTGATTGTCATAAATTTAGATCTGGATGCCTGGTAGTGGAATTTCCCTCATTCTAGCCAAATACAAATGACTGGCCATCAAACACCAATGTCAGAGCTCACAGGACAGAACTTCCCTTTAAATGACATATTGATTGATTCTTTTTCTGATGAGGAACATTCAACTCTTTGTTGTTCTTATGCTGTGGAAGATTACGGCTTTCTCTTTTTGTTTCAGGTATTGCAGTGATATCGTGATTTTGTCATTTTAGGACCCTGAGACTCTGAGGTCATCAAGCTGACCAGAATTCCAAAGAATGCCTATGGCTTTTGGTCTATCTCTAATTACTTTAATTAGCAATTCTAAATTATAATTCTTACTGGTTTTTATCCTTTGGGTATTGCTGCTTTCTTTCTAGAATGAAATTAGATTATGTGTTGAGACTGGAACTCTCTTTGCCTTTTTATTTGTGCCAAGGTATCATTCCCTCAGTCCTAGGAGGCATGTCCTACTGGATTTTTACTAGTACGTTTTGTTTTTTTTTCATAAGTCACATTTACTGGACTTCATTTTAAAATACATCAGGTTGCTAGTTTGTTTGATAATTTTTACAGCAGCCAATTTCTGTTCTGAGTGAAAAAAATCTTAATGTTATCCAGCAATTTTATAATCTTGTTTCACTGTAATGAGCATTTATGGATACTAGTTTTAATGAAGCTTCTCCCAACCTTGCAATTGCGTGATCTCTTTCCTCCTATTCCGAAGCATCCCCTAATGAAGACAGTTGTTATTACTCATTCCAAACAGCAGTGAGAAATCATTTCCAAAATACTTTATATAGTTTAACCATTTGCAGCAGAAGGGAATGAGGGAAGTAGCACTCATACAATCTGTTTTGTGCTGGTTTTGGCTGGGGTAGAGTTAATGTTCTTCACAGTGCCTGGTATGGAGATGTGTTTGGGATTTGTGCTGAACACAGACTTGATGATCTAGAGATTTTTTTTTTATTGCTGAGCAGAACTTGTACAGAGCCAAGGCCTTTTCTACTTTTCATACTGCCATGCTGGCAGGGGAGACAGGAGTGCCTGGGAGGCTGGGAGGAGACACAGCCAGGACAGGTGACCCCAAACTGACCAAAGGGATATTCCAGACCATGTGACATCATGCTCACTATACAAAGTGGAAAGAAAAAAAGGAGGAAGGGAGGTACATTTTTAGTGATGGTACTTGACTTCCCAAGTCACTGTTACATGTGATAAGGCCCTGCTCTCCTGGAGATGGCTGAATACCTGCCTGCCATGGGAAGCACCGAATTAACTCCTTGTTTTGCTTGGTTTACGTGAGTGGCTTTTGCTTTCCCTGTTGAACTGTGTGTATCTCAACCTGCGAGTTTTCCAGCTTTTACCTTTCTGATTCTCTCCCAGATCCTGCTGGTGGGGCAGTGAGCAAGCAGCCATGTGGGACTTGGTGGCTGGCTGGGGTTAAACACAACCCAAGGTCTTAAGGTAACATTCAGAGATATATATGTACAGTGCAACCACAACTTGTCATAAAAATGCTCTGAAAGTGGCAGTAACTTGAGCTGCCTTGTATCTGCGAGAATTTTGGCAGCTCAGAATTTGTGATGATTTCATCAGATTTCAGCAGCTGAGGGGATTTTACCAGGTTGGTCTCAAATCAGTGGCAAGCGTTTATGTCCGTGTTGTAAATAAGAACTTGCAAGGAACTACAAGGAACTACAATGATGCTCAATATTACTGTTGTTTCCTCTTTCTATTTTAAATACGACAAACCCCACAGGCAAGACTTATTTGAGCACAGACGCCACCCATCCTACGCTTCAAAAAGCTAAATGGAAGATGCTACTATTAAAGATCCCAGAAGCTGACAGTATATGTAGGGATGGCTGTGCCCTGGGGAAGCCCTAGTGATAAATTACTCCCTGAATATATCTTGTGCAGTTTCAAAGCACTTTGGGATCCTTTATGATAAGTGTTATTACATAAGGGTGAATATACCTCTGAGGTTTATGTCAGAATTCCTGGCAGTGCTCCAGCTTACAGTGCTGCTGGCAGACATCACCTCAGTGCTCTTCTGCTGACAATAGAAAAATCCAGCCACTAAAAGCATGTCAGTCTCAAAAAGCTTTCTGCTAATTTATGTTCCTTACAGTAGCTAGGTAGAAGAGGAAAGCTAATGGCCAAGTCTCTTCCACACAGATAAGATGACTGCAGAGTTGACTTCTTTTTACCTGCCTCAGACAGAGCTTCTTTGTCAGCTGAGGCAAAGGGCAGAAAGACAGTCTGGTTCTCACACCATTGAGGGCCAATAGAATAAATAAACAAAGTTGATAAGAGGACTGGAGCACCTTCTGTATGAAGACAGGCTGAGAAAGTTGGGGCTGTTCACCCTGGAGAAGAGAAGGTTGTGTGGGGACCTCATAGCAACTTCCCCATATCTGAAAGTCGCCTAAAGGGAAGCCAGAGAGGGACTGTTCATCAGGAACTGTAGGGTACAAATTGAAAGGGGGAAAATTTAGGTTAGATTAGGAAGAAATTTTTTACTGTGAGGGTGGTGAGGCACTAACACAGGTTGCCCAGGGAGTTAGTGGATGCCCCAACCCTGGCAGTGTTCAAAGCCGGGTTGGACAGGGCTTTGAGCAACCTGATCTAATGGAAGGTGCACCTGCCCATGGCAGGGAAGGGTGGGGCTCGATGATCTTTAAGGTCCTTTCAAATCCCTTAACATTCTGTGATTCTACGACTCTATTATTCTCTTTGTCTTGTCCATTAGAGACTTGGAACCCCTCCTTGCAGACCAAGTAATACATCTCATGTTTTATACTTGGTATGGAAGTAACTGCAGCATCTCTTAGCTGGGAAAACTGAGAAAGCAGTCATGGCTTGCTATTAAAACTGGTGTGAAAACGCTCCTGGGGATTTGCTTCTTAGGAAACCTGACTAGAGTTTTTTGGCCTTTGTCACAGAAACTGGCAGCAGGAGCCTTGGTGTTTTCAAGGGCTCTGAAAGCAGTGTAATCAATTGATTTGCGTTGACAAAACCACATAAACTGAAGAGGATTTATCTGAAAAACCTGTGTAATTATGTTGTGCTTCAGGCATCAGGTTGAACATAGTGATATCCAGGACTGAAAATGAAATTAATGCAGATGAGTGCTCTTTCAGTTTTGTATGTTTCTTTCTAATGTTACTGAACTACAACGATTAAAAATTCTAAAATTCTTTATAAGTACATTGTACACCCATTTCTTAAAAAAAAAAAAGAAAATAAAAAAAAATTAAAAAAAATGTGCCAGAAGTAGTCCTTATGTCAGGACAGCCACTGCTGTCCAAGGCTAGTTTTCTTTTTAAATTAGTTGCACACATTTTCAGTCCAATTAGCTAATCCATAAGAGAGCCACTGAGTTTGGGACTGCTCGCCTTAACCCAAACACGCTTGAGGACCACCTCATGCAGAACAGGGAACAGAAGACTTATTACAACAAAAAAAGCAGGAATGAATGAGCTAACCTCTAACGGTACTGAAAAAGATATGCTCTCAGTGTCTTGGAGTGATTTATCATGATAGTCTATTCCCCGATCCTCTGCTGTACGCCCCAACATGGTATTGTATCTTTAAGGTGTGTGGCTGGGGAAGGGAGGAGTTTTGGGCTCTGTGGCAGGCTTTTTCCAAAGCTTCACTCCCCAGGCGTCCGGGGAGTGGTGCGGTTTGGTTTTGCGTGGTTAGCTTGGTTTTGTTGGCCCAGGCAAGAAGTTTTCCCCTTCCCTAGCCTTGGAGAAGCTGCAGCAGGAATTCTTCAGCTATTTTGAGGTGAACTGGACAGCTTGTTAGTCCGAGACCAGAGAAACGGGACCTGTGGGAGAGGGGCCGCTCTGTTCCGGCCCCACACCTCCCACACAGCTGGGAGACAAAGCACACCAAGAGGCTCCAGACCAGTTACTTTCTCTGCCTTGGAGAGGAGGTCAATGCCAGAGAGCCACCAGATTTTCATCTGCTGCCCGAACTGTGTAAAGATCCTGTTTGGTTTTTTTTGACCTGAGAGAGATGCCAGCGCCATCTTGTACCACAAGTCAGTCGTGAGCGGATATTTTCCCTGGCATCTTGGTTTTTTTTTCCGGTGGGGGGGTGGGTATAAGGTCTGACAGTGTGCTATCTAGCAGTTACTTACTTTTTTTCCCCCGCCTTGTCGACATTCTGTTGGTTAATAAACTGTTGGGGTTTTTTTCTCACTTTCATCCATTAGTATTCATTTCCTGTGGGTGGAAAGGGATTGTTGGAACCCTTTTAGAAGAGACTACTCATTCCAGGGTGTTTCCTTCTAAATTTGTCTCAAAACTCAGGTAGTCCCTCTCGTAAATATGAGGTTCAAAGCAGGTACAATGAGAATGAAGGCAGGTTGGTACTCGCTAGATTACTTTGTGTAGGACTAGTGTTCAGAATGGAAAAGCCAGCCAGAACATTCTGCAAAGGGAGAATATGGAGGAAACATTGTGCTTGAATTACTCATTAAATGTGAAAGAGGCAGAACTTAAAAAAAATTAGCTGATGGCCTAATTGCTGGACCATCCTTCTCGGTATGTTATGCGTACATCTTTATTCTCCTTTCAAGGAAACTAATTTTGGCAAACTGTATGCAAATATATTTATAGTTTGTTAAAAAAGAAATCCTCATCTATTATTTAAAAATCCACATTTAGATATTTTAGTTATAGTAAAATGCCTATCTCAGAACTGGAATTATTAATAGAAAAATCACTGGTCCGGATGTTGCATATTCTGGTCAGTCACAGACTGGTTTTGGTTTCTTTCCTAAACTCCTGTAGTTGTCTAAAAGAGGTCTCTGACTTTATATTAATGTGTTGGAAGCAACTCAAAAATCAGTCATAAGGTACATCAGCCATCAGTCACTAAAGTCTTCAGATGTGTGCTACATAGATGCAATATAAGATAGATATAATTCCTCTGTAACATTATGGAATTAGGTTATGAGTATATTAGCTATATACTTAGGGAATTAATGTTAATGGTACATAGTAAGTACAGCCTTTAACCAATGTGAGCTGCTCTACAGCCACTAGCAGCATGGGAGTTTCTACCAGTGCTTGGGTTCCCTCTCAGTGAAAATGTTGACACATATCTGCACTAGCCTCTGCTGATCACTTTCCTTCACACCAGTGAAGGAAAACCAGCCCACCTCTCCTGCAAAAGTCTGGGCTTTTAATATCCCCAAGGCCAGCGAGGACTGAGCTTCAGCCAGTGCTTGTGGAGACCTTTGAACCTGAGAAGTCTTCACATCCTGAGTCCCTTCCTCAGCTTTCCCTGCAGTGACAGCGATGGGGGTTCAGAGGACACTTCCCAGCCAGAGGGGCCCTGCATCCCTCTTGCCTCCCTGCATTAAGTCCCTTCTGTTGCATATGCCGCTTAATCATTGCTGATCCTCTTTCAAACTCCTCTGTTTCTTTCTACTTAAGAAAGTTGAGAGTTAACTTTAAAAATCTCATGATGTATTAACTCCTTGACAGAACTGTCAGTTGCAAGTCAGTTTCTTGGAATCCATGGACGCCTGCTGCTTTGAGCTCCAGCTGTAAAACCGCCCTGCAGATTTGAACATCCCCTTTCCTTCCAGAAAACTCAGTTTTCTAGCCCTTCACCTTGGACATACATACTCCAGTTCTTAATCAGAAGAGCGTAGGGGAAATAACTTTTCAGGAAACCATAAAGATTCCTTAATTGTTTGCTTCTCTATATGATATTTTCATTGGGATATTTTAAAATCCTTTATTTTTAGCCTTGCTACTTTCATGACCTCTGCCACAGAAAGTTGCTCAAAACAGGCAGTTCATTTCAAGGATTTTGCAAAGAGGTGTTGTAACTTCCATTTGCATTCACCAAGTAAGTGTGTTTGGGTCTCATTTAAACTGGTTAGTATCCAGTGTACTGCAAAAATCTGATCAGTGCTTCAGAAAAGGTGAATGAGCAGGACGAGAAAGCTCAAAACAGTGACCTCATTGCACTGTTGGTTATCTGAGTACAAGTAGAGAGTTGACAGCAGGCACTGATGAATCAAATCAGGTTCAATTCATTTGGGTCCAGTGAAAAACCCAAATAATTCTTGGAATATTTGAGAACGTGTATTTGTAGTTTCGAGATCAAATGTTTCACAAAGTTTTAAAATTATTAATAAGAAGGCCGAAGTTGACAGTAGAGAATGTTAGCGTTTCCCTTGCTGTGCAAGTAAGTGAGTTGGGAATTGGACATATAAGGTTAGACTCAGAGATGCATTTGGCAATACACCAGGTAAATATACCTATATACATATAC
This sequence comes from Cnemophilus loriae, assembly GCA_013397755.1. Lineage (NCBI taxonomy): Eukaryota > Metazoa > Chordata > Aves > Passeriformes > Corvidae > Cnemophilus > Cnemophilus loriae. The sequence goes on from VZTF01007409.1 coordinate 11,515, forward strand.
CTATATACATATATATGGATCGGTCATTATCGTCATTTTAAAAGAAAACAGGCTCTATGATTCATGGTATGACACTGCCAGTCTGTGTCATGTGAAATGGGGGCTTCCTTGAACTCTTTGTGTTTGCTCAGTCAGTGAATTCCCCAGGAAACTGGAGACCCTTGTGCCCAGCCAGTCTGTCAGTGTCCCATTATGGTGACTCCACGTTATCAGAGCTCAGTTCATCTGACTTGTTCAGGGACTTGTGCCAACACGGTATTGGAGGTGAATCCTTACTACAATCTAGAAAGAGAGACTCCCTCTTGGATCTCCCCACTCTCAATTGAATATGTTATCTGCTTCCAGCAACTGTTAGTGCCCTTGAAGGACTCATAGTACACAGTTTATGGAATAACACACTTTTTTAATAAAAGCACTGATAATACAAAATTGTGACAGGTTAAAGTTCAAAGATTACCAGTGATAGTTTACTGACTGCAAAAAATAATTTAAAGCAAAATACAGATAAGCTCTAATCACCAATGAAATCTAGCTTGAGATAATAATTTAGCTCACAGAGTAAGCTTCCGACCTCATTGGTATTCCTATGGGGCAGAAGACAGGTGCAGTCAGTCAACCGTTCCCAGAACTTCTCCCTGTTTTTAATGGACTTCTATACTATTTATTTTTATATAGTTGGAGCTTGAGTGACTCTAGGCATACATACTTTTGTTACTGACTGGTGTAAAATTCTCTTGCTTAGGTCTTGAAGATATAGTCAATAAAATATAGAGCATATGCTCAGAGAGGTGCAATCATACCTTGGAGATAATGTTGGGATACAGGTGCATTAGCATTATAATGAAATTATAATGAAGCAAGTTTGTCTGGGGAAAGGTATTTTCCCACATTTGCTGGTTCAGCAGTAAGACATCTCCCATCCCTCCTGGCTGACAGGTGCTATGCAGTTTATCAGCTACATGGTACCCTTGGATTCCCGACTGTGCATGGATTTCAAGAGTGCCTGGCCATGCTGTCTTTGCTCCAGCCCCTGTTTCATCCCCCTTAGCAAGTGCTTAAAGTTGCAGGCTGTGTTGTGTGGGAAACTGCCATGGAATAGATTCTGTACATGCCAACTGCATTCCATCCAGGAACTAGCAACTGTATTTCACTCTAATTTCCATACTGTTATAGGTTCTGTTAGAATGTGAATACGGCTTCCCAGTTTTCTCCAGTTTTGTCTCCGGTCATTTCCTCCTAGTCTGGTACTTGATGTGGAAAGCTACATACACTTTTTACAGGTATCTAGGTATCTGAAGACATAGATGTGTGCCTCAGGTCTTAGGTATCATCAGAACTGGTGAACTAGGGAACCAGAACAAAACCTGTCACTAGTTACATTTGTGCTTTCAAAAGCTTAGTGCATGCCTCAGATTTTTTGGTATCTAAATGCATATGTGATTAGGGCTTAGTCACATTGGAAAATGGACATCTGTTTAGATGACGACTGAGGTCTGCTGTGTTGTTTAGCATTGTTCTATTGATGGGAGAAGCAAACCCATGTTATTTATGTCTATTACAGGGAGAGGAACTTGGAAGAAAGGTAATGGCTGTCTTGGCTCACCCGTGTTGTACACTTGTTACTGTGTTAATGACTTTACAGATGCAGCATTCCCAAAATGGACTGCTGTTTAGAGAAAAAAAGTCATTTCACTGCTAATGAACTTAAACTGAAGGATGTTGTCTAATCATTTAATGTGATGCACAACTACAAATCAGGTTCAGACGATTCGTCAAGTGTCTGAAAATCGGAGGATTTCATAGAAAAAAAAATCTCTTAGAGTTTATAAAGTTACAAGCCTTGGTTAACATTTCTTATTTTGGTCAACACTTCCAATATCTAGTGAAGCCTATCTCAAGCTGTTCTTAATTTTCCTGAAGATTTTACAGCAGCATTAACTATTTTGCATCTTCATAATGAATTCTTGAGTGCTATTTGGCTGTCTGGGCTTGGAGGCAGTTCTTGCCATTCCTGGTTTTGTTCTTTTATTTTGCAGTGCCTTTCTGGTCAAAGGAGACAGCTTGCTCAAAGAAGGCATGCCAGCAAAAAACATGGCTGAAAGCTGGGAAATGGTCAGTCCTAGATGTTCATAGTACAGGAAGAGCTCAGACAGTGCCGACAGGGGTTTCAGAGCATCATCCTTGCATTCTGAATCACATTCTGGTATTGTCACAGTTCAAGGGACAGCTTTTGCTGAAGCTGATTAAGAGATAAATATGTACACCAAAAACACAAGCAAATAAAAGCACGCCAAGGCAGGGATTTGTGTACAAGACTCTGGAAAGGGCAGGTTGCTGAGACACAGTTGGAATTCCCAGAGAGCATTATATTCCTGGAGAGCAGTACAGAGATATGTCTGTGGGTCCTTCTCAGTAAGGATAGTTTTAGGATGACCTTTGGCTGTGCTTGGGGAAATTGGGATTGGAGCACTAATATGGGTATACTGTCCCTGACACCTTCTGTGCAAATTAAGTGTTGCTACACCATTTCGGAGTCTTGAAGGATCTGGAAATTGAATCTTCTGAGCTGGACTTCACACAACCATGCTACAGCTGTCAGTGTCATGTCTACCAAGAGAGAAATCTACGTGGGCAGAACAAGCAGATTCAGTTGCATTAGTCAAAGATCAGACATTTAAATAATTACATAAATTAATGATAAGGGAGCACTGAACTTACAGAAGACCTTTATAAGTCAGAACAAAAGATTTTCTCTGGTAATTGTAAAATTTGCATTTATTAAAGAAAAAGAGATCTATCTAATGACTGTTCACAAATCTAGTCCCTGTGTGTTAAAAAGGCTCATCCATAAGGCAGTGTTACAGCAGTGCATTCATGTTCACAGATAAAAATGAAACTGCTGGCTGCATATGGAATTGCTGAATTTACTAATACCATAACCTCTCACAATACTGGGTAGATGTGTGCATTCAGTGCTCAGGCAAGGCAGATCAAGCCTTTATAACTCGAAAAACTTCCTGTTCCAGTTAATTAAAATACAAAGTCTACATTAACCACCGAATTTTCTATGGTAGCTAATGCAAGAAGTTACATCGCCTCCAGTTAATGGAGGGAAAAAAAGATGTTTCTGCAATCTTGTTCAGAATCTTTTATAAATGTCAAACACTGCATTACTGCTAGGGATAATTCCTTGTTTATCCACAAGTATAATATGTGGATATACTGCAACAGACGTTTTAATTGTTCTTCAAATTGCCTTGTCTCTCTTCAACTCTTTCTTCAGTATTCAATTACTAGTTCAAACATCATAAATGCTTTTGCTAACTAACTGTTTAAAGGTTCCTGATTGCATTAACCAAAAATGGAGTGCCATAAAAATCTTGGATGGATATCAGGAAGATCAAAACCGTGTCTCATTTGCCAATCACAATTAATAGATTTATTAAGCATGAACTGTGCCTTTCAGAGTTTCACCTGCATTGATTTCTCAGACAATGAAAATTCTGTTTAAAGTCTTTAATCAGACAGAATCAGAAACATCTATACTGATGTTTATTCTGAATGACTGGAAATACTGAAAATTAAGCATGCAGAGAAAATGTTGGACCAAATACATTTGCTGTGGCGTTAGTGGTTTTATGTCAGAAAGAGCTCAGACTTGAGACTCTTTTGTTACCTAATACCTTAAAGCAGTTTATACCACGTTTAGGCACAGCTACCTGGTATTTCAGGGAACAAATGAATCACAGAAAGTGGTGGGTGGCCTTGCTCCAGTTCTCCGAAAAGTGCCCCCTTACCTGGTAGTTCCAGTTTAGTAGTGAGTCACCGCTAGTTCTGGATTTCCCTTCCATGTCTCCAGAGACATTACTGGGCTAGGAGGAACTGCTGTGATCTGTATGTGTATATGCTACAGAAAGCAAGGAGCTTAGAAGGAAGGAGCTACCTAACTAAAAGAGATGTGCACTCTCAAAAACGTGTTTTCTCTCTGAAAATGTCACCAGCTCGCTATTTAGTCCCTGGTAAATACATTTATTACACTCCAGTCCAGTTCATTAGAGTTGATATTAAAGGTAGAAGAGTTTGAAAAGCATGAATGACACTACTACCAAGAAGGATGGAAGGGTGATTTGATCATTGACATAAAGGACTGTCAGCAAAAGGAAAAAGTAATGTCTGAATGCTTAGCACATTAAAACCAAAAGCTGCTTTTAAAATTTAAGCTAGACCCCTACAACATCGTTCAGAGAAAAACGACTTTTCATGTCAGAACTGCATTCCTTATTTTGCCCCCTGTTATTATATGACTAACAATGAAACCTTTAACTGCAAAGCCTCCTGCAATTATTTCCATGTGACCAATTCCCCATTTCTTCAAGCGCTATTAAACAGAGGGTACATATATCAGAATGTATCTGGGAATATATCAGAAAAAATAAAAAGAATCAAGCGAGTAAGAAAGCAAGCAACAGGCAAGCAAGCAAGCAAGCAAGCAGTTGTTTCCATTTTGTTCTTTCTAGAAATCATGAAAAAAAGATATAGGAGATCCTAGGAGAGATGAGTCTTTTAAAGGAGCAGGAAAAAATTTCTTACAATACAAATAACCCCATTTCATTTGCCTACTCTTGGTACAGTTCTATTCACAGCAGCTCTCTCTATGCCCAGCTAGGGCAGCCTGAAGGTAGATATAACCCTCAAGTGGCTGACTGTATGTATTTTATACGGAACTGGGGCAGAGACATTCTCTTTTGTTTTGGCAAGCCCTTTTGTTTGCTGTGCTGCCATGGGAGAGTGCTTGTCTGGCATCCTGCCACCGAGATGCCATTTTCCTTGGCATGATGTTATGGCTGCCTTTCAGGGAAGAATGGCAGTGTGTTTACAACAGTTATACTGTGCTGGAAAATCCAGCCCATGAATTAATTTCGCACCCCTGCTCTCTTAGTGTAGCCATCTCATCTGTAGACCATGTTCAATTTGCTTTATATGAACCCTGCTTCTTTTACTGTAGATTTTGTCTTGCTGGAAAACCTGTCAAACCATTTCTTTGTGCAGCAACAATTTTATTTTGATTAAGCTGGTGTAATTCTGAAATAATACAGTTGAATTCAGTGCAGGTCATCCAGATTTACACCACTATAACAATGATAACAATTTGGTCCACAGTTAGAAAAAGCTATGTGAAACCTTACCCTATTTGTTAATTGGTTTGCATGGTAGATGAAGGGTGAACAAGACCTGGTAATGGCATACCATATAATTCAAAACTATCATAGAATACAAAACATGTCACCTGGCATTATTCATCTATGAAATTAAATGACTGTCCTCCACCTTCATTCTTTGAAAGCATATTCATAAGTAACATAGAGAATAAAGGGGAACGAGTCAAAGTTGTTCCTTTTATTTTAGACAATAAATATTCATATGTATTTAAGACGTTGAAGTGCCTTAATAGCTTTAAAGCTATGGAAATAGGATTATATAATCTTAAGAGTAATTTTTCTAGAGTTTTTATATTTTTTACTTTTGGAACCTGAATTTTAATTACTCTTCTCAACCTTCTCCTCCACTCTTTTATCAGTTTTCCAGTTATGCTCATGAGGGGGAATTCATTCTTTTTAACCTTCCTTTTCTGGATGACACACCTGTAGAAGCCCTTCTTATTCTTTGTGACCCTTGCCAGCTTCATCTGCAGCCACATCTTGGACTTCCTCACCCCATCCCTACAGAACTAGGTAGCATCCATATACTCTTCCCAGGATACATGCTTCCACTGCCTGTGTGTCTGCTTCTTGCTCTTAAGTGTTACTCAAAACAGATAACAGAAACATTAGTTCTCTCTCCTCAGGGGAAGACAGTAAAGTCCTTGACAATTCCCTTGGCATTCACTGATTTATAAATGCTGCACAGTACACTACTCTATGCAAAAATATTGCTGATAGGGCCCTTTTAAAAAAAGTTTTATAATGACCATTCTTAAATCTACTGTTTCTTAAGCTGAATTTACAAATGAATGCAAATCCTCTTTTCTTCCTGTGATTCAGTAGGATGAAAATATACCAGAAAATGCTAAGCTGTGTTAAAAGGTAAGTATCCTGCAATGCTTTCCAGTTAAGAGTCACCTTGTAATTTATCAATAATCATTTATGAACATGCTTTACTAACCATACAGAGATACACACACTAAGTAAGAGGGATTACATAACAAATGTATACAAGAATAAATAGAGTGACAAAACACAGGATGCTTTCCCTGTCTCAAGGGTGAAATGTGTAGTCTTTAACTGTGTGAGAGAAAAAATTTACAAGTTAAAAATAACTGAATCATAGAATTGTTTAGGTTGGAAAAACCCCTTAAGATCATTGAGTAACACTGTAAACCTAATATTGCCAATTCTGTTACTAAACCATGTCCCTGGCTGCCATGTCTACATATCTTTTAAATAACTCCAGGGATACTGACTGTAGCACTTCCCTGGGCAGCCTGTTACAATTGAGGGCTTGACAACCCTTTCAGTGAAGAAATTTTTCCTAATATTCAATCTAAGCCTCCCCTGGCACAGCTGGAGGCTATTTCCTCTTGTCCTATTGTTACCTGGGAGAAGAAACCAACCTCACCTGAATTCTGCAACCTTCTTTCAGTAGCTGTAGAGATTGATAAGGTCTCTCCTGCATCTCCTTTCTCCAGTCTAAGCAAGCCTAGCTCCCTCAGCTGCTACCTATGACTCACTCACTAGACCCTTCATCACCTTTTTTGCTCTTCTCTGGACATTCTCCAGCACCCCAATGTCTTGTATCATCGAAGATTCAGTGCCATTCATGATGAACTCCTCATGGGGTTAACAGTAAAAAAACTGCAAAAGTCACCTAAATCAGACAAAGAGCCAGGGACTCTTAACCTGCTTCTTGGGATGGAGAGGAAGGTGTTAAATGAAACTGTAAGGCAGCAAGCTCGCCTGTCTAGGGAACTTAAAAGGCTCCAATTTGTGGTTTACTCTGGTGTATGATAGAAGACCATTCCATAACACTAGGGTTTCAAGATGTCCTGCAGAGCCAGCAAGATGTTTCGTTTATCACATATTCCAGATACTTGGTGTTTCTATGGCTGTTTGGCCTATATCCAGTTTCTTTTGTAGAGCAAAATTCACTGCTTTCATTTCTATGCTTGTAAAAACAACCAGCTCATACTGTGCTACTGTGGATATAGAAAACCAGTTCATACTGTGTTACTGTGGATATAGATAAGTGCCACATTGTATAGGGTGGCAACTAAATTTTTTTCTCTCCTTGAGGCAGAAAGTTTTACGGCTTATAAAAATCCTTCTTTTGTTTGTATCGACCTCAGTGGACCCCAAAATACAGGCCTCTGGAATCATCTGTGAGCATGTTGCTTAAAAGGCTGGCTGGGATCTCTGATTACCTTTCAAATGGGTCTGCTTACTCTTTGTTATTGAGCTCTCAGTTGTCATTAGGTGCACAAGTGCTGTAACTTGATTTAGCAGGCTGCCTCTCAAGCTCTAGGTGAGTCTCCACCTATTTTGTGAATACCAAGATTTCCTCAGATGAAAAGCGCATAGTTGCTGAGTTGAGGCAGTTCTGCATATATCCATAAGATGCAACTAGGCATAAGAACAGAACAGTTATTACCCTTTGTTTTCTAGAATGATGTAGAAAGATCAAAAGGTTTGAGTTAAAATAAGTCACTCAGCATTATATCCATCTCTGCTGCATCAGACATTCAGCTACTGTTTGTATTTAATTGTCACTGGACAGTCGTCAAATGCTGCATAGAATGCCAAGAAACCACTTGTTTCATAATTTGAGAATAATTAATGAATTCTGTAGTTGTCCCATGCTCTAGAGAGTTATGATTTCATTTCATATGATAATCCAGTTCTATTTGATTCACTCACAAAGTAGACACTTTCGTGAATGCCACTATGTGCAGGGTGAGAAACTTGTGGCCATAGTATGTATGTTATGTTAGTCACAAGATATCTACTTGAACCACCAAATCCAGTCACTGGTTTGAATGATGAGTTCTTTACCTTCCATGTAGCATTAGACATGTTGGGAATCTACAGTACTTTTTATAACTATGAATGCTGGCCTTTCTTTGGGTCTGAGTTGGCTTGTACCATTTGACACCAGAATTTAAAACAGGAGAAGAAAGGTTTCAAAACTACATTTCTAGTGACCATATGCATCTTGTTAAATTCAATATATTTTGCTTCTACTTGTATAAAACCAGTATGTATGCACCACTGGTCTGATGGACACTGTTTTCTGATGTAACCATAACACTCAGATGATTGCCTAGAGCTTGAATTTTTCTTCAGTCTTCCAGCATGGATAAATTCTTTTCTGAATTTTTACTGTGGTTATCATCAAGCTGCACAATTTAGCTTCTTTAAATGTGTACTCTAGTCTTTTTGTACCTTGATTTCCTAGAGAAATCAACGGTTGAGCTAGGTGTTGGACACCTATTTCCCTATTAGGTTAATATGGCAGACCTAATCGTATCTTCTAATTGCAATGCTTTCACTCATGGACCTCGGGCTAGAACACTGATTAGAGCAATTCCAAACCAGTGTCTTTAAGCCAAAACACTATTTATTTCTTTTCCCAACTAAAAATTGTAATGCAAATTGTGGTTTAAAAAGGCATTATCTGGGTCTTTCATTCGTGTTTCACAGAAAAAAAAGGTGAAAGCAAACTTTTGGTAATGGTTAGTAGTGACTAGCTGCACCAAGCTTATTATTTCCTTTGCCATCCAAGGCACACGATGTCTTTGTGCATCAATGCACCAATTACCAAGGGACAGAAAAATGAAAGAATTTATTTAGCATATTTTCCCATGCCCTACATAATGCTACTGCATGGTGATGCTGTGCCTTAAACTATGTACATAAAAATTGTGATCCCCAAACCATAAAGGAAAGGAAATCTCTTGCTGTACTATGTAAGCTGAAAGAAAATAACCAAAACTGAAGCTGTTATGGTTTAACGGAAGTCTTTCCTTCCCCAGTATTTCTTCTGATAAAAAAAATTTGCAAAAGCAGCTCTTGTTACTGAAAACATCAGTTTACAGGCGGTGGCACTGTTTGGCCTACCTCTCCCTGCTTCCAAATCATGGTGTTAAGATTCAATTATTAAAATTACTAGAGAGATGGCTCTGCCTGAATTAAGGTGCAAATGAGACCATATGCTGAGGTCAATAGTACAGATTATTATTTACAGTAGATGTGGTGTAGAGAGAGAGAGTAAGAAATAGTGAAAAGAAAGAGAAGGAATAAGAGTAGGAAGATACTGTCACCACCCTTGGATCTTGTGACAGGACTTCATTGTTGCAGTTCCAGTGTCTGTTGGTTTAAGTGGTGGTCACTGTCTTATCTATTAGGGGTGGGGGAACCCTATAAAACACCAAAGTTCTATGGGTTATAGATACTCAGGTTCAGGTGGGAAGGCCCAGGTAGCTCTCCTGTAGTGAGTAGTTTTACACTGTCCTGTAATGCTGTAGATCACAGGACACTTTAGGAGTCTCTGATGGTCCAGGACACCTCTCAGGATGCCACAGCTGCCTCTCAGGCCAGGGCAGTTTAGTCAATTATGGTCCACCAGAAGGGGTGAATACCTTCAGGCTATGTGAGAATATCCCCACACTTTACCAGAGGGGAGTTTTCAAACCTGAGCCATCACGTAAAGAGAGGGCATTGGTATTGGCATTGCAAAAAACCACTATCCCACCTCCTATTATTTGCCTCTCATCATCCTCTTCCCTTATTTGTTAAGTGGTCGACTGTTTTAGTCATTAGCTAGTCCAGTCTCTCACACATGGTCAGGTGGCATTATTTTTCTTGAGCTAAGACTGCCATTGTTGTGAACCAAAAAGGTTTTTACATAGAAGTATATGGCTATGTTTGCTTCTGAAAGATTGAATTTATGATTGTATCCATTTCCACCTACTGGATCACCACTGAAACAAACAGAATTTCTCTGTTTCATCCTTTAAATCAAAGACAGAAAATAGTCTGCTCATTTATAATCCATACTTTCAACTAGATGCCAGGTGAAATACTATTCAAAGATAAATTATCATATTTCAGTTTGAGAATTCAAACTGGAGATCACAAAATTATGGGCTACGATGGCAAATTTAGACTATCTTTATTTTTTGAATGCTGCAATCTGCATTCTATTTTTTATCCTGTATGCAAAGACAAATGAAAAATAAAAAGTTGAGGCTTGCTTTCAATCCTGTTGGTTTAAGCTGCTTCTTCAGTTCCCTTGGCACTGAGCCTAGATGATGCCAGTCACCCACCCCTGGGCAGCTGGATTTCTAAATTCCAATCGATGACCTTTAACCACTGAGCTTTTCAAAATAAATTTGAATATGTCATAATGATAAATTAATTAGTTCAGTTCAGACCTCTGCTCCATGGAAAATGTGGGGCCAGAATTCTTTGGAAAATACGAAAATTGGGAAATTATAGGATCTCTTTGGATCTGTTCCTTCTTATGGCAGCTAGCACGACACAGATGCCCATGGAGTCTGCTAATATCCAGCACGTCTTACTTCTTTGGGCACAGGGATTTCTGTGTTGACTGTGAGTTGTGTTTGCAAAGCTAGCTCAAGTTAAATGATGCTCTGCTTCGAGCAACACAAATGAGATCAGGAGTGCATCAGAGATACTCACAATGTTGTTAGATGCCACAAGAGCCCTTGGAACAAGGGAGCATGGCCAAGAGCTGAAAATCACTCAGGCAAATGCAGGTTCACATATTTCTGGGCTGGCTGAATGTTTCTATTTGCCTCAGCTAATCATCTCCCTGGTGCCTGAACTGGCTTTGCTCCCAGGAAAAGTGTGGTGTCATTGCTGCACCATAGCTCTCAGTGGCTGCAAACCAAGTGCTCTGCATGGAAAAAAATGGAGAATTTACTGCATTTAAACAATTCAGATTAAATTACTATGAAGGCATCTCTGAGAGAAGTGACATCTCTGATGTGTTTCACCTCTGATGTTCTTAATCAGTAAGGAGGTTAGAAATCCAAATCCTGTGTTGATACAATTACAAACCCAGACTAAATTCATGTTCTGAACTCTGTCAAGCTTTGGCACACCTTAAACACAATACAGCCTTTTCTCTGTAACACGCGTGTCCTTTTGATTGCTGGCGAAATTAAGTTTCCTTTACTGGTTTTACTGTCTTGGTTGTGCAAGATGACTTGCTAAATACTTTCTATTTTCTACAGCTTTCTTAGAAGAGGAAGCATATTTATTACTGGCCAAAAACTAAAATAATGCATAAATAGAGAGATCATGAGGGCATTAAAACATTGGTGGATGTAGGACAAGGGGTTTGAACTTTGTCTTCACGAAGATAGGTCAGTCTTTCCTTTGTTCCTGGGCCCTTGTTCTTCCTGCTCTTTATAGAGTAGAAGAGTGGCAGCATATAATTTTATGATCCCTGTTTCTTTTTAAAAAGCACCTTGATAGTTTTGTTAACATCTTGAAATTGAAGCGTCCACGTGTCTTGGGCACCCCTTTGATCATAACACCTCTTTCGATCCTGCTCACAGGGGAAAGTTACTGATGCTGTAACTGTGGATGATGATAAACTAGAAGTGAAAGCTGACTCAGACTGTCTGCACTGTTTTTGCTTTGCAGTGAAGATGTTTCAGGTGACTTTTGTTACAAGGATTTGTCATGGCCATCCACATAGAAAAGGGGTGTCCTGGGAATGCTTTTGCTACATTCACTAAATCCATTTTCAGCTGCCTTACCTCTCCTTTGCAACAGAGATGGCCTACGTGTAATGGCGGGTTGAGCCTGCAGAAGTATTCTCTGAGATATGAGGGCATAGTTCACCTATCCAGAATCCCACTCAGTAATTGCTGGACAAAGTATGAGTCTGGCTTTATCAAAGCAAAGTGAATGGAACTCTGAGAACTAGTTCTACAATATAGCTCAGATACTGGAAAATAATAGCTCATTCAAACTGTTTCAAGCAATCTATGCCACATATTTCTGTGAGGGCTCCTGGTATAAACATTTGATAAGATTATGTTAGTGCATATAGAAGTGAGTGTGACTGTGACGTTAAATTTAAGGGATTATATTTCTTTAGTAGAGAAAGAACAAAACAAGTTTCCAGTGTTGATGCTGCCACAACACCAAATGCTATTCTAAGAGCCTTTCCTTCTGTATTTAGATCATTCTTGTCTTCTCCTCTGGGGGCAATTTTCAAAGCGTATTATGTGAATGGACACATTTGCTCTTAAATTACTGGCAAAACTCCCACATAATTCAGTAGAAAGAAGATAAGACGCTATTTGTAAGATGGTGACTTTTTCCTATTACAAGTATCCCTTGTGATGCTCTGCCAATCATTGCATTACAGATGCACTGAGCTTTTGAATATATAGTGAGTCACCAAAACTTATCAAACCAAACCAGAAGAACACATAGAATTTATATAGTAGTTCTCATTATGGTTCTAGAAGTCCTTTGTAAGCATAGGTTAGTTTATTCTAACTGTTTAGTCTCTGTTAGGCAAAATGTGGTCCAAAGTAAAATAACTAAAGCAAGTATTAAGATCATAGCAGGAACTAACATGAAGTGGCATTAAGGCTGAGTTCTTAGCTGCCATACTACCGTATGTTTCACGGGGATATGAAGACATTATTCTATGTTATCCACAGCTGGGCATTAACTACGTCTTGGTACTTTCCCTTCCATTTAAATTAAGTTAGATGTAGACGTAAATAGAAAAAAAAGAACCAGACTGTCTCTGTGTTTTTCAGTGAAACCAGGTATATTCAGGCCAGTTGCTGAACACAAGCAAAGATTTTTAAAGTAATGAACCAGTTGGAGTTTTGCCTGCGTACAGAGCGTGAGACAGTCCCAGTCTGTGAATGCTTCCACCAGGCTTGCATTAGCTTTTCAGTAGGAATTAATGTGACAAAATCTTTTTTTATAACCAAAGTAATCAGAGCAAAAAAGAAGTTCTGCAAGTGCTCCCCTCTGTGCTCACTCACTCGAATAAAAACCCCTGTTGTCATAAAAAGTACACCAAGGATACAGAAATACTTTTTAATGAACTAGTTCTTGTGGCAGCATGAAATCTGGGATTAGATATACAGTGCTGTTAGTCTTATTTGTGTCTATCTAGTCAGTCTTATTTGTGTCTATCTAGTCAGTCTTGTGTTACTTTTATCTAATTTTCATAAATGTTTAAGCTGGTAATTTAAATCATTCTTCTTGTCTCCTGTAGTGCTCTAAGAAGTGACAAAAAACCCCCAAACTTAACATCCAACACTGATTTGCAATCAAGCTCCACCGTTTCAAATTGCATCACATGATTCTGCCTAATGGTGATAAAGAGCTCCAGGAACTGGGTAATGTGGAGGATTTTTGGTCACAGTGATCAACTGTTGGGAAAGGCTTAAAATACTGTCAAATGTGTTGGTGTGATTTACTAGGGAAGGCACCATGTTTGTAACATGTGTTTCTGGTATGCTGTGTTATACCTAGTCTTATTTTTGTTCACATTATACTCACATGAGCAAAGCTCAGAAGACAGGATGGTCCTTTGAAAGTCAAGAGGTAAAAGGAGCTTGTACAGGGGCAGATCAGCCCCTTGGTTACGGTAATTCTCACCCCAGAACTTAGTACTGCACACAGCACTGTTAAGTGAATGTATGATCTGTATGAATATCAAAAAGAAGATCTTTGACTTAGATTTTCTGAGCTATATTTGTGTGGGATAGAGTACTATGTCATTTTTAGAATTAGGCAGTTCAACGAAGGGCTTTACAGAACTAATATTATTCCTCACAAGTTGTGCACAGACTTAAAGGGTAATGCTCATGGAAACCCTTGGGCTTCATCCAGATTCAGTTTTATAAGACTATTTCAGCCTGATTTTGTGAGTATAATTTAATTCCTAGCTATTGTCTTTTTTTTTCCAGTCCAAATTAACATGCAGCACTAATGCTACCTGCTTACATTTCAAGCTTTCAGGACTAAGTCCCTAGAATATTTGGTTTTAAAAAATTCAAAACAACATAAATATTTCTTTAATGCTCTTTAAAGATGAATGAATGTGTTTCCTGACCAAAACCCATTACATTATGTGAAATATTTGTTCTCAAATTTCCCTAGCACTTTAGCTAGTGAGGACCAGGAACTGTTGCATTTTTTTGGGAATCCCTGACGAATCATGTGACATTAATGAGGAAGCATAGTTCAGCCCTCTTTGATCCATGGCAAATGTAGAACAAGCAGCAATACTTTTGATAAAATCTGAAAAATCCCCTCAGAAAACGAATTGATATTTTCCCCAGTATTGTCACAGGCTTTCTTACATTCTGATTTTGATCTGATCAATATAATTTGGAGGAATCTTTTCCTGATTGTGGCTTTTCCAAACGTTCCTTAAGTAGAGGTACAGAACATAATTACCACTGCCAGACTGCTGTTCTGTCTTTCACAAAGCTGTGCTAGTGATGTTTCCTCGTGGGTTTTGAATCAGGTGCTTTCTCAGTCAAATACAAGATTACATTATTCCCTCTGGACTCTTCTTCTCCCAGGCCAACTGCCTGGTAGACTTTCATCTGGAAATTCTTGTCATTGGTTTTCTAAATCCTGCCTCTGACTACAAAGACTTAAGATACTGTCTCATCAGTATGCAGATGTACTTCACCGGTTTTGTTTGGATATTTTCTAAACACTGACTAATTAATTTCCTATTTAAGACACTGATCAGAATGTGCAACTAAAAACCAAAAATCTGAAAAATGTGTTGGCCGCAAACTTCTTGCTTTCCAAGAAAACAGAAGTGATGTATTTTGCAACCATTTCTGTCTTTCATTTCACCTTTGCATCTGATGTTCCAGATGTCACTTTCAAACTTAGCACTTCTTGTAGCCACCAGCCAGCTGTCCTGCCCATTTTACATGGGTGTGATGGGAGGGAGAGAGGGTGGAAAGGCAGAAGGGAGGAAAGGAGGAAGGGAGAGAGGAAGGAAGGGAGGAAGGGACAGAGGGAAGGAGGGAAGGCAGGCTGAATGGTCTTCTTCTTTTGCTCTGGTTTCTAGAAAAGTCACACTCCTATTGGAATTTTTCCAACAGACCTCCTCCCTTACATGGTAAGATCACCATGTCATTCCACAGTTACTTTTTATAGAGATTAAAGAATGAAAAAAAGTCATTTTTTAACATTAGTGAGGATAGAATCTGTCACAACACGAGACGTGTCTTATTTTTTGTATAAATTCTAGATTCCCAGCACAAATGAAAACAAACTACTCATCTTCTGAAAATTCATTCTTGAATTTTTTGTCACCTCCCTGAATTGCTACTTTGCATCTAAATTTTTTATTTGCTTTCTAGATTTTGAGGTGAACTTTCTACTAAAGGCAGAAATTTTTTTCTCATGTAGAGAGAATTTCTTTTTTAAAAATCCGAATGGTGTCAATACAGTGCGTATAGAAAAAATACAAGATTTTCGAAGACATAGAAATTAAGGAAAGTGAAATAAAGCTGGAAAAGGGAAGCACCAATTTCAGAAATGTCAAAGACTCCTCAAATTTGATGAGAGGAGTTACCTTTCCATGAGCCCTGTAAAGCTTCTTTTCAGGGCAGAGCACTGTGAATTGCACTGTCACTGTAGACCAACAGCTATGTAGACTCATCAGCTCTTGCAAGTGTTTTCCATTTTCAACTATGTTTGACAGCCAACATTTCTTCACTAATAGTATTACAGAAGCTTCCATTTAAGGATTCTTTCTACGTAAGATTACTGTAGAATGTGAGCTGGGCACTAATGAATAATCTGTGAAGGATTTTTCATAATATGTTCCCCAGAGCTCTCATAGGTCTGAGCAGTGTGAGTGCCATGAGGAAGCACAAAGGAACGTCTCTGAGAGCCCTTTGCTTCTTGCCAAGATAGTTTTAGCTGTTAGTTACCCAACTGGAAGCCAGCAGATTTTGCCACACTAGGAAAGACAGGACTGAGTGCAAGAAGACATGTTATTAAAAGGTATACAAACTGCATATGCATGCGAACTCAGCATCATCTGGCCTTAGTTTTCTCATGCTCAACATGTCCTACCACAATACCATTTCAAAGGACTATATCTTGGTACCTAGAAATACATTTCCTATAGCAGTCACTGCCTCCACGTGTAGTCTCTCTCCTTTTCTCCACTCCAAAACAAGGGCCTTAGGAAGAGAAAAAAAATATTTTCTTCTTGTCATCTTCAGGATAGCAGTGACAAAAGCAGGTTTAGGCATTTGGGGTGAATATAAAACTGAAACTCTTTGTAGAACCTACCTAATACAATCATCACTTCCAAATCACTGAAGGAAAAAAGTAATTCCTTGATAAAGTCCTCTGTGTTTTGACTAGTCAGTGCTCTTAAAAAAGGGTTCAGGGGTTGAAAAGATACCAGTTTTTCAATCCATATATTGCACAAAGACAAAAGTACAGATTAACTCCACTCATTTTGATAGCGTTGCTGCATTTTTATAGAGTAATCATCACACTTTGATGCTTTAGTCTATGAGAGTGCTGACCAGACCATTTTGCAATTACTGCCTCTTTTAACATCAGACTTCCAGACTGCTGGTGTTGCATTGCATGCCAAGCTGTGCAACACTTCTCCTTGGGTAAGCTACGGGAAAGAGCCCTTTGTGATAATTTTTGCAGACAGTCTGTCATTCTGCAGCAAGAGGAGGAATGGTGAGACATGAGGCATGAAAACAGTGTGTGTGCTAAAGCAAGCAAACCCATAAGCCTGGAGACACAGTGATAAAAGGTGGAGAACATTTGTGGTGAAAGATCCACTCTAGCCAGCCCAGGAGGAAGCTTTCGCTCCTGCATCAATGAGCTTTCTTACATGCCCAGGGGATGGGGATATTTACTGAGCTCCCCGCCTAGACTTTGCAGCAATGTTTGAGGCTTTGTAGTCCAGGTCACTGAACAGATGGAAGATAAAACTGATGAGCTGTGGGAAACACAAAATGGAGTAGAGTTGCAATGACGCATTGAGCACGGGCAAAATCTACGACCAACAGTACTTGGTGACATGCAAGAACAGTAAGATCAAGCAACAAACAACTGGAATATTGCTGACTTATCTCGACATGATGACATCACCTGCATCATGAGAAGGCTATGTCTCAGACAGCTCCACCTTATCTAACCCTCAGCATTTGACAGGAAAAGCTACTGGCTTGTTTATAAATGTTGTACAGTGGAAACATCTTGACTAAAATCCTTTCAACAGTTCTCCCTGTGTCTCATTCACTCACTGTGAAGGAGAGTTACCATGAAGGACTATGACCAATCATTTAAAAAGCTGCTGACAGATGTAAGGAAATCCATGTGGGCACTGGGCTACTCTGTGTTCGTAAAAAATGAGTTGGTGTATAAGGCCAACACAGCCTCTGTATCATCCTCGTATTTATAGCTTGATTGAAAGGAACAGACAAACAAGGATTTCAGCACAAAACCAGAATCGCCCTCTATAATATTCTTAGTATTTCTCTGCAAAAGAGAGATTGATGCAGGATGATAACTGTTTGATAAGCCTTGTCAAACATTGTAAGGAGTTCTGAAATACTTTAAAAGACTTTACATCATGTGGATTTTATATGGTTTCGTTTGCAAGCATGGGATTTTTTACTGCTATCATTGTTCACACAGCACAGCTGAAAATTACACTCAGTCTGTGACTGCTCAATTTGATTCCTTATGTTAGTAAAGAAGGTAGAAGTTGGTCCTTCTGATGCACACATATCTAGTCATAGGACTTGCTTCAAAGATGCCATGGAGTGAGGAAAAGAAGAGCAGCACACATTTCTGGAAATAGCTTTGAAGCTCTGGCAATAGTATATCTATCAGGACTTGCATGAACCTCACTTCTCCTGCCGTTCATTAATGCCAGCAACACTAACGTACTGTCAAAAGAGATCACTGGACTTATGTTGAATAATTGATATCTGTAGCCTGATAATTGATATCAGTGCAAATTTTAGTCAAAACATTTTGTACTAAAATATTTCCTTAATAGAAATCTACATGGGTTTTTTTTTTAGAACAGTCCAATTCTTCTGAAATAAGTGGTTGGGGTTTTTTTCTTTTATTTATCCATACCTACATAACTTCTTTCTTAATGGTATAAGTAGAGTAGTATACCCTGATCTTTTTATATATACGATATATAGGTATATCGTATGAAGGGTGAGAAATTCAGTCCATTCTTTTCCCACATTCTATCTCCAGTAACATCATCATCATCATCATCAACAATCATCCTCATCATCACTATCATCATCATCTCAATCATAATGTTCCCTTTAAAATCATTAGTAGTAATGGCTAATTAGTAATGCCATACCACTTAGTTATAGCAAATATACTCAGTCATACGGGTTTTTTTGATCAGTCTATACAATACCAAGCCTGCTGGCAATAAATGGGGTCCACCTGTCTCAAAGGGGAAAATGGATCTTAGCTGAGGAGTTAGCAGGACTTGTTGAGAGACCTTTAAACCAGATTTGAAATGGGATAGGGACATAGCCAGGCTCAAAGACATGAGGTGTGGGAAGGGGAGAGCAGTAACAGAGACCACCCCAGCAGCAAAAAGAGTCTTAAGAGGAAATACCTCAATCAAGTACAAGCATGAAAAGATGTAACACAACAGGATTATGGGGAATCCCTTTGCAATCCTACCGGGATATTGACACAATCAAATGTAAACCAACACACTCAGTATGGGGAACAAACAGGAGGAGCTGTAGATCTGTGTGCAGTCACCGGGTTTTGATCTCAGTGCCATTACAGAGACATGGTGGGATAGCTCACATGACTGCAATATTGTCAAGAAGGACGACGTGCTGCTTAGGAAAGACAGACCAGGAAGGTGCTGCAATGGAGCTGACCTCTCTGTGAGACAACACTCGGATTGCATTGAGCTCTCTCTTGGAGAGGATGATGAGCAAGTTGAGAGCTCATTTGTTAGGATGAAAGGACAGACTAATAAGGGTGACAGTGCTAAGGGTGTTTGCTACAGGACACCCGATCAGGAGGAGGAAGTGGATGTGGTATAAAACAAGCAGCTGGAAGCAGCCTCACAGTCACAGGGTCTGGTTCTTTTGGGGGTCTTTATCTACCCTGACATCTGCTGCAGAAGCAACACAGCAAAGCACAAAAAGTCCAGGAGGTTCCTGGAAAGGATTGATGACAACTTCCTGTCACAGGTAGTGGAGGATCCCACAAGGAATGGTGTTCTGACTGTCCTTGTACTAACAAACAGGGAAGACCTTGTCAGAAATGTAGAAGTTGGGGACAGCCTTGGCTGCAGTGACCATGAGATTGTGGAGTTCAGAATCAGATGAGAAGGAAGTAGGGCAGCAAATAAGATTGCAACCATGGACTCAAAGAGAGCTAACTTTAGCCTCTTTAGGGATCTTCTTGAAAGAATCCCATGGGAACATCTCTGCAGAGAAGATGGGTCCAAGAGAGCTGGTTGGTAGGTATTCAAGGATCACTTCCTCTAGGNTCTGACTGTCCTTGTACTAACAAACAGGGAAGACCTTGTCAGAAATGTAGAAGTTGGGGACAGCCTTGGCTGCAGTGACCATGAGATTGTGGAGTTCAGAATCAGATGAGAAGGAAGTAGGGCAGCAAATAAGATTGCAACCATGGACTCAAAGAGAGCTAACTTTAGCCTCTTTAGGGATCTTCTTGAAAGAATCCCATGGGAACATCTCTGCAGAGAAGATGGGTCCAAGAGAGCTGGTTGGTAGGTATTCAAGGATCACTTCCTCTAGGCTCAAGAATAGTGTATCCCGAAGAACAAGAAATCCGGCAAAAAGGGCAAGGAACCTACATGGACAAATAAAGAACTCTTACCATTACTCAGGTGTAGGCAGGAATTACACAGAAGATGGAACCAGGGTCAGGCCACTTCGAATGAATACTGACAGACTGTTAGAGTAAGTAGAAATAAGACAAGAAAGGCCAAGACCCATCTGGAATTAAATCTGGCCAAAGATGCCAACGATACCAAGAAGGGTTCCTTCAAATGCATTGATAATCAAAGGAAAACAAAGGATAATGTGGGCTCATTAGTAAATGAAGAGGGGGCTCCGTGTTGTGATCCGGTTTAAACCCAGAAAACCAGAGAAAACTAAGTCTCTGAGTATAAACTGGAAAGAACCAAGAAGGTTCAAAATATACCCAAAAACGAGATTAAAACCAAACAAGGTTAGATGTTGGTGCCAAAAAATTGAT
>VZTF01007409.1:32000-43571 GCA_013397755.1 Cnemophilus loriae
ATTTTATTTAGTAGTAAAAGAGGCAAATAGAAAGGAAGAGAAAAGAAAGAGAGAAAGAAATAGAAAAAGAAGTGTGTGTCGGGGGTGAGGAGACAGGGGGAGAGAGTGACAGAGGTTAGGAGGAAGCATATCACCCATCCAAGGGTTCCAATGACGTCTTGTTCCTCCCCCCCATCTGGTCTTCTTGGTGGTGAGGGTCCCCTGCCGCCAGCGCCATGCCACCAACACGCCGCCACACGCCACCACAGGCTGCCACATCCTGCCACATGCCGAAGAGTATAAAATCCTGTGGGTTAATATACACTTTGGACAGGTGGGAACGCCCACGTGCCTCCCTTGCAGGGGGCCAGTTTGACACTGTCCCTTGCAACACTGAGCGTCTGTTGCATCATCTGCAGTGCTCCGGTGCACGGTCTGGTGCAGGGTCTGGGGACCCATTTGCGGGGGGCCTTTGATGGGCCATGTCACCCCGTTCTGTGGATAGCACTTTTCCTTGGGTGAAGGGGCCTCTAAGCTGAGCTCCTCTGCACATCAGAGGATGGGCATTCATTGCGCCTCTGACTAGAGGTTTTTCCAACACACACCCAAAACCTCTCTCCCCGCACCCTTTGGTTCAAGGGTCTGTGCAGCCTGGCAGCTGATAGCCCTGGGGCTGTGGTCTCCACCCTGAAGGCTTGTGCTTTGTGAATGTCCCCAGTCCTGAGCTGTTACATTTATCTTACCTTCATCAGCGAACAGTGCAGGGCCTCTCAGAGCCCCATTCAGGGTGTGGTGGTCTTCTCTGCAGCTTTTTGTAATACAGTTTTGAAAGTCCTTCATGAAAATGTTTGAGTCATAAACTATAACATTTCAGTCTCTGACACTCCAGTAAGAGAGGAAGCAGAGAAGGCAGACTGATGCCTTTGCATCAGTCTTCACTGACAAGACGAGGCCTCAGAGATCCCTGAGCCAGGAGACCAGGGTGAAGAAATGTTGAAGGGAAGACTTTCCCTTGTTCAAGGAGGATTGGGTCTGAGAACACCTGGGCAAACTTGACATCCTCAAGTCCATAAGCCCTGATGGGATGAGTGAATGCTGAGCCCACAGAGAGCTTGTGCACACTATAGCAAGGCTGCTCATGATCACCTTTGAAAGGTCATGAAGATCAGGAGAGGTGCTGAAGACTGGAAGATAGCAAATGTCACCCCAGTTTTCAAAATGGGCAAGAAGTAGGACCCTGGGAACTATGGGCCAGTCGGCCTTGTCTCAGTCCCTGAGAAGGTGATGGAGCACCTCATTCTGGAGGCCATCTCTGTCCATGTGGAAGACAAGAAGGTGATCAGGAGTAGTCAGCATGGGTTCACTAAAGGTAATAAGGTGTTTGGCCAACCTGATTGCCTTCTACAATGAAACAGCTACGTGGATGAATGAGGGGACAGCAATGGGTATTGTCTGCCTCACCTTCAGCAAGGCTTTGGACACTGTCTGTCACAACATCCTCATAGACAAACTCACGAAGTGTGGACTAGATGAGTGGCCAATGGGATGGATTGACAACTGTCTGAATGGCAGATTCCAGAGGGTTGTAATCAGTGGCACAGGGTCTAGTTGGAGGCCTGTCACTAGCATCCCTGAAAGTTCACTAGTGGGCCCAGTATTATGTAACTTATTTGCTGAGGACACAAAGCTGGGAGCAATGGCCGATACCCTGGAGTGCTGTGAAGCCCTTCAAGAGGCTGGAGAGATGGACAGAGAGGAACTGTCCAAAACTCAACAAAGGCAAGTGCAGAGTCCTGCACCTGGGAAGGAATAACCTATTGCACCTGTACGGGCTTGGGGCCGTCCCCCACATTTTTCTTTACAAGACGTTATTGCTTGCTCTATGGTAGCTTTAAATTGCTGTAGGATAATGCAGATGGATATGAAAGAATAGTCTGGAAAACATAAGTGAAAATTTTCTTCTTTCCCACATCAGTAAGCCAGCACAGTATTTTCCAGANCGAAGTGTGGACTAGATGAGTGGCCAATGGGATGGATTGACAACTGTCTGAATGGCAGATTCCAGAGGGTTGTAATCAGTGGCACAGGGTCTAGTTGGAGGCCTGTCACTAGCATCCCTGAAAGTTCACTAGTGGGCCCAGTATTATGTAACTTATTTGCTGAGGACACAAAGCTGGGAGCAATGGCCGATACCCTGGAGTGCTGTGAAGCCCTTCAAGAGGCTGGAGAGATGGACAGAGAGGAACTGTCCAAAACTCAACAAAGGCAAGTGCAGAGTCCTGCACCTGGGAAGGAATAACCTATTGCACCTGTACGGGCTTGGGGCCGACCCACACATTTTCCTTTACAAGACGTTATTGCTTGCTCTATGGTAGCTTTAAATTGCTGTAGGATAATGCAGATGGATATGAAAGAATAGTCTGGAAAACATAAGTGAAAATTTTCTTCTTTCCCACATCAGTAAGCCAGCACAGTATTTTCCAGATGAATTAATTGTTTCCATTTGAGGAAAATTTCCTGGTATAGAAAAAGTTACTTTAATCCAGTTGAGTGACTGGAAGATTATTATAAACTTCACTGGTTACCTGTTGTCAACGAAAGGTTTTCTAAGTCTGATTTTGCTGGAAATCAACTAAAGGGAACTTAAACCACAAAAGAAATCCAGGGATAAGACAGGATGTGCTCTCATGGAAGTCTTTCATTGAGCTGTGAAATGACACATTTGGAAATACTCGCAGGTCTGCACAATGTAAAAGTTAGTAGTCAACTTCCAGAAAAACTTTGATTCAGATTTCTTATTAAAGACAACCAGCAAAAAACCAGACTGTGGTCAAAGAAACACTATAAAGTAAACCACAGCTAACTAACCAGTTCTCCACAATGCATGCACTCTCTGAGTCACAGGATCATTATCAACTCTAGGACATTGTGTGGACAGTTAAGAGAGATTGTGATGATTGACAGACACTATATATGGTAAATTTGCAAGTCCACAGCAGTCTTTCAGAAGATTATGAAATGACTTCTTGCGTTTTTAGTGTTTATTTAGCACTGGAACTGTAAGGATATATTGCAAAAATAAAGCAAAAGAAAGTATGTAACTTAAGGTATGAATCTCATGCTCCTTAACAGCTAAGCTCCAAGTGACCTCAATGTCCTTCTCTCTGAATTTGTGTCTACGTCACATACTTAAGAGCTCCTTGAAATGTTTCATATCTTTTCTGCTTGAAAAAGTTAGTTGTCACCAAAACAGGGATTTTATTAAGTAAAACTTAGTCACAGAAAGGATTTTTATTGGGTATGGAAAGAGGATTTGCATGCGACTTGTGTTGGTTTTTGTTAGTGTCTTTCCTGTCCCACTTTTTTACCTTTCTGACAATGAAAAAAAAAATGTCCTGCAGTAGCTTCTGAATATGGAAACCCATAGTAATCTTTCCACGTAGTTTTGAAATGAAGAAAACTGCTCATTATGGAGTTAGATTGTAGTCTTCAAAAGTGCTTTGTGAAGTCTCTACCAGGGAAACATCATTAAAAATTCAGTACACAGCTCGCTCATCTCATTTGTCCCCAAGTGTGCTGTGCATCTGCTGTTCTGGATAAATTAAAGTATTTCAATTCTTCAAAGAATGAACTTTGAAAAACACAGAACCTGTTGGTCAAAACTAGAAATATTGCTTTAGTTTAAAGAGATTAAGGGGTAAAAACCTGATTTTTCTTTAAGTAGCTTAGCTTCAAATGATGGTGAGACTCTACAGGGTGCATGCAAATATAAGAGGATAGTAAAACTACCATCAGGAAAATTACGTTCCTTTTCATATGCAGATTCCTATCCTTAACATGGCCTTTTAATTAGCTTGATTATAGTGGTGCTTACTTGTTAGTGCCTCAGTGCTTTAATTTAAGAAACTGACTGTGTGTTCATTATAAATTCCTATTTTCAAAGATTTATAAATAAAGCTGAGCAGCAGCAACCACAACAGAAATGAAAGATAAATTTAGTTGGAAAATGTGATGAGAGAAATATCACTTGGGGATATTTCCAAACACTTTCTGCTCAAACTTGACTTCAGCTTGTCACAGTTAAGAATTCTGCATGTTACAGATGAATTCTTCTAGCTTTAAAGTGTAGGTTTTTATAGTATTTCAGTTGTTCAGAACATGAAATACTTAATTAAGACATAACACCAATGTAAGAAACAATGTAATTGATGTAAGTAAAAAGAGAGTTCTCGCCGGTTTGAGAACCACAGCCTGGTTGTTGAGAGAGTTAGAGAACAATGGGTGTGCTGTAAACTGGTGGGAGAAATGAACCCCATTTATCTACCTTAAGAGAGATTTCAAGTCAGAGTCACAATTTCATAGAAAGGTTACAATAAATGCAATGATACACAAAAAACTGGCTTAAACCCACAGAGTACAACTGGTACGCCGCTGGTCAGTGATGGCTGCAGTCCTATGAAAGGTTGGTTGGAGTCCTGTTGAAGTGATGGTCACAGTCTTGTCACAAGCAGTGGCCCTGTGAAAGTTCTGGTCCTCCTCTGCATCCATCAAGTGGTGGTGGTGGTGTTGCCCCAAGTTCCCAAACCCACAGATTTGTATGCTCAGGTTCAGGTGGGAATGCTCAGTACCTCCTCCAGGACAGGGAGTTTCACAGTGGAATGATGTAATACTGTGAGTCATGGGGTATTTGGAAATCCTTGATGGTCTAACTCATTGCAGCTGCCTGTTCTTCTGGTGTCATTGAGTCCATTATGGCCCAGCAGCAGAGATGATCCCTCAGAATGGGTGTAACTGTGCTGGTGCTTCGCTGGAGGGAGTTATCATAGCTGAGTTATAAGTGTGAAGAAAAAGAAACACCACCCTGCCTTGCAGGGTTGCCTCTTTTTCCTCACCTCATTTAACACCCAGCCTGTAGCCTGAGGTGTCTGGTGTGCGCAGGGCAGCTCCTGCAAAGGACCCTCATTAGCAGTTCATTAGAAACAAAGTAGAAGGGCATAGAATACACGGTGTGATTACACCCACATAGTGCTAAACTGGCATCCTACTCCTGTAACCAGGACAAATGGTAAACACTTTATAATTGCTGTATTTTGGAAAATATTGTTTTGTATTTGAGGATTTGCAGTCTGTTACTCATGCAGAAATTATTGCCAGAAGGGTGTTTTAATAAATTCACGTACCATAGTCTTTCAAACACCTGGGAATCTATATATGTACAGTTAATACAGCTGAAGAATACAGGGTTGGCTCAATGGCAGAACTCAGTTTTGCAGCGACAGCAGAAGAGATTTGAGTGGGAAAGTGTTTAAAGGCAGGATTGGAAGGAGTGTTCAGGAGTCTCAGAAGGTAAAAATGAGTAAGGAAGGCTGGCAGAGATAAGTAGATTTTCAGATTTGTCATGGTTTAACCCCATTTGGCAACAAAGCCCTTCAGAGCTCCTCACTTACCCCAGTGGGATGGAGGAAAGAATCAAAAAGTAAAAGTGAGAGAATTTGTGAGCGCAGATGAAGATAATTTAATAGGTAAAAGCTGTGCTTGCAAACTGTACATGCAAACAAATCAAACCAAACCAAGGTATTCATTCATCACTTCCAGTGGGCAGGCAGATACTCAGCCATCTCCAGGAAAGCAAGGCTCCGTTACATGAAGTAATGAATTGGGAAAACAAACACCAGAAATCTTTCGTCCACCTTTCCTTCTTCTGCTTACATACATTTAGCCCTTGAGAGGAGCCATGCCACTTCCCAGACATTAACCCCCTCTCATCTTGGGACTCCTTTCTGGGAAAGGAGAGGAAGCAGGAATACTACGCAAGCACATTGCCATGAGGAAAGGGGAGAATCAGAGGAGAGTGCCTAAATGACTGGAGCTTCTGCTTCTCTAGTTGTCAGGACAGGAGTTGGTCCTTTGGCTCCTACTCCTTCTCTCAGCAGCAGCCAATGTCTAGGAAGAGGTAGAGATGAGGTGTTAGATCAGCTAAACCTTCTTGGCTCCAGCCCTCTACCCTCTGCCTATGGTCTTGAGCCAGCTCTACTGAGGTCGATGAAGGAGGGAAGAGCCATCTGTATTAAATGACTGCATAACTGCAGCTTTAGATATGCAAGTTGGGTAGCTACTTGGTTTCCTCAAAAGCTCATTTTGCAAGACTTTCATGGAGAGAGAAGAATCACACCATGTAATTTAATGGACCATTCGAGTTGCCAGTAAGCGGCCACAGATTGGACAGCTGTGATGGCCTGTACCAGAGGCACAGTGGTTTGCCTCATCACATCATATTCACGTAGCTTTCTAAAACCTTCTCTTATTATTTCAGGCAAATGTATTATTTAAACAGAGAAACATTACTGAAATCAAGTCACTCAAAGAGAAAACAANTTTATCTACCTTAAGAGAGATTTCAAGTCAGAGTCACAATTTCATAGAAAGGTTACAATAAATGCAATGATACACAAAAAACTGGCTTAAACCCACAGAGTACAACTGGTACGCCGCTGGTCAGTGATGGCTGCAGTCCTATGAAAGGTTGGTTGGAGTCCTGTTGAAGTGATGGTCACAGTCTTGTCACAAGCAGTGGCCCTGTGAAAGTTCTGGTCCTCCTCTGCATCCATCAAGTGGTGGTGGTGGTGTTGCCCCAAGTTCCCAAACCCACAGATTTGTATGCTCAGGTTCAGGTGGGAATGCTCAGTACCTCCTCCAGGACAGGGAGTTTCACAGTGGAATGATGTAATACTGTGAGTCATGGGGTATTTGGAAATCCTTGATGGTCTAACTCATTGCAGCTGCCTGTTCTTCTGGTGTCATTGAGTCCATTATGGCCCAGCAGCAGAGATGATCCCTCAGAATGGGTGTAACTGTGCTGGTGCTTCGCTGGAGGGAGTTATCATAGCTGAGTTATAAGTGTGAAGAAAAAGAAACACCACCCTGCCTTGCAGGGTTGCCTCTTTTTCCTCACCTCATTTAACACCCAGCCTGTAGCCTGAGGTGTCTGGTGTGCGCAGGGCAGCTCCTGCAAAGGACCCTCATTAGCAGTTCATTAGAAACAAAGTAGAAGGGCATAGAATACACGGTGTGATTACACCCACATAGTGCTAAACTGGCATCCTACTCCTGTAACCAGGACAAATGGTAAACACTTTATAATTGCTGTATTTTGGAAAATATTGTTTTGTATTTGAGGATTTGCAGTCTGTTACTCATGCAGAAATTATTGCCAGAAGGGTGTTTTAATAAATTCACGTACCATAGTCTTTCAAACACCTGGGAATCTATATATGTACAGTTAATACAGCTGAAGAATACAGGGTTGGCTCAATGGCAGAACTCAGTTTTGCAGCGACAGCAGAAGAGATTTGAGTGGGAAAGTGTTTAAAGGCAGGATTGGAAGGAGTGTTCAGGAGTCTCAGAAGGTAAAAATGAGTAAGGAAGGCTGGCAGAGATAAGTAGATTTTCAGATTTGTCATGGTTTAACCCCATTTGGCAACAAAGCCCTTCAGAGCTCCTCACTTACCCCAGTGGGATGGAGGAAAGAATCAAAAAGTAAAAGTGAGAGAATTTGTGAGCGCAGATGAAGATAATTTAATAGGTAAAAGCTGTGCTTGCAAACTGTACATGCAAACAAATCAAACCAAACCAAGGTATTCATTCATCACTTCCAGTGGGCAGGCAGATACTCAGCCATCTCCAGGAAAGCAAGGCTCCGTTACATGAAGTAATGAATTGGGAAAACAAACACCAGAAATCTTTCGTCCACCTTTCCTTCTTCTGCTTACATACATTTAGCCCTTGAGAGGAGCCATGCCACTTCCCAGACATTAACCCCCTCTCATCTTGGGACTCCTTTCTGGGAAAGGAGAGGAAGCAGGAATACTACGCAAGCACATTGCCATGAGGAAAGGGGAGAATCAGAGGAGAGTGCCTAAATGACTGGAGCTTCTGCTTCTCTAGTTGTCAGGACAGGAGTTGGTCCTTTGGCTCCTACTCCTTCTCTCAGCAGCAGCCAATGTCTAGGAAGAGGTAGAGATGAGGTGTTAGATCAGCTAAACCTTCTTGGCTCCAGCCCTCTACCCTCTGCCTATGGTCTTGAGCCAGCTCTACTGAGGTCGATGAAGGAGGGAAGAGCCATCTGTATTAAATGACTGCATAACTGCAGCTTTAGATATGCAAGTTGGGTAGCTACTTGGTTTCCTCAAAAGCTCATTTTGCAAGACTTTCATGGAGAGAGAAGAATCACACCATGTAATTTAATGGACCATTCGAGTTGCCAGTAAGCGGCCACAGATTGGACAGCTGTGATGGCCTGTACCAGAGGCACAGTGGTTTGCCTCATCACATCATATTCACGTAGCTTTCTAAAACCTTCTCTTATTATTTCAGGCAAATGTATTATTTAAACAGAGAAACATTACTGAAATCAAGTCACTCAAAGAGAAAACAAGATTGTTATGCTGATAAAAAGAAGCTTAATTTGCTCCTTAAGATAAATGTGACTCTTCAAGTGCTGTGACTTTGCAGAGGTGCAATCCAACAACTGTTCAGTGTTCATCAACAAATTTCAGGGCTTTTAAGATCAATTGATGAAGTCCATCTATCAGTGAGGATGCTCCTCCAGGATATTTTTAGGCAGACTCCAGAGGGAAGGCTGATTTCACTTACACAGAACGAAGTACTGGTGTTTTCACTTACCACTAGCAATAACCCCAAACTCCTGAATTTGACTTTTGCAACTGTGCAGAATCTGGATCTGCAGCTGAATATGATCTGATACTTTATATTTTGATAGTGGTACTCTGATTTTCCCTTTTTAGAGAAGTTTTAGTGGAGACCTTCAAACTTACTCTCAACCTTGAAAGAACTGGCTACAACTTCAGATTCTAAAGATGAATAATGAAAGAAGCCTTGGAGCCTAGTACACATTGGCTTGGACATGATGAGGGAGGGCTTAAAAACAGAGAAGACAGCATCTGATAGAATGGCTTTCATCCACAGCTGTCAGCTGCAGTCGCCAGAGGGCACATTCTTGTCCCTGCATAAAACAGAGAGGAAAATAGATGAGTACCCTTTGAGAGCCAATTTGTGCTTTAAAGGTATTATGTGTTTCCAGGTGAACTAACATAACACAGAGAATGTAGCTAGCATAAGCTTTTGAAATGCACACCTGCTGAATATTTCATACTAGCCATTCTTCCAGGTTGAACAAGGTGTATACAAGTGCTTACCAAACTGGTTTTTGACAGGAAGGGCAAAATCTCTGTGTCATGAGCAGTAATCATAAGGAGGCCAACAACAGTGTAAGATCCTACTTCTTTCCCAACAACTCTTCTCCTATTTTCTCTCCAGATTTTATCAGCAGTGTGACAGACAAACAGGCTGCTAATAATTTGTTCTTCCACCTCCTCCTCTCAACTATTTTTAAATGGAGTGTGTAATTTCACAGTATTGGATGCTTAATATTATCCGTGCACAACATGAATTGCATCTTCTTCCTACCTGCTGGAAGACATTCATTTAACTGGCAGCTGTTGTAAGAATCAAGAGAAACAAAGGCAGAGGAAAGAAGCAATTGAAATTATGTACCGCAAAGGAAGAAAATAAATTAACTTTGGATTGATGGACAGAAATATGCTGGTTATGAGACAGAAATGAAACATTTCCTTCCCCTAATATTCTGCTACATCCCTCCTCTGACTTTAAAATTCAGTACAAGTAAGCAGGATATAACCACAAAGCATTCACAAAAGCTACTTTCTGGGTCGAGATGGAACTAATAAGTACTTTCGAATGCAAAATCTATAGAAGGCATGAGAAAGTGGCGGCTCCTGTAAGCTAACGTAATGTTTTTAAGAGAAGTTTCATGGTGATGTACACTACTGATGCATGGACAAACATAAAACTGCTGTGCCAGTGTGGGCACAAGCAAGAAGTAGAGTATGAGAGCCCCAAGACAGAGCACTGTTCTAACCTTGCTGCATGACTGAGGAAGATTTGTAAGTCCATTTTGTCCTGTGTGATCAAGAAGCACACAAGTAAGGCCAAATATTCAGCTGCCAGATCAGGCATTTGCTGACATGAATGCCAGTTTTCTTGGGTGCAAACAGACGAAGTTACAGCTGTAACCTGTATCTATATATTGAGAGCAAGTGTAAGAGAGTGGCAAAGTAGGTTTGTTTGCTTTCTCTGTATATACAAGCAAAATGCAAAGCAGAATATTTAGAAAGTTTTTTTAAAACCTAAAAGACTCTTGAAATTACTAAACATTCACAGCAACAGAATCTGAAGTTGTACAAAAAGCCACTAATAAGGACAATCAATTTTAAATTATTCTCAGTGTAAGAGTAGAAGCTGAGCAGGAAAAGCTTTAATATAAAGGTCTGTAAGTTTAAGTTACACAGGGTTGTTTAAAGGGTCTCAGTTGCAAGAAAAAAACACTACAACAAAATGTTTACTGCTGAGTTTGCTATAAACAAATACACTTTCCAGATATTTGTAAAGATAGAGAACAATATCCACATGCCTTTTTTCAATATAAAGCCAGGTTTTGTTTTCATCTGGAAAAAACCCACAGACTAGATTCACAATCTTGATTTACCTGGTGGCTTTTAAGAGCTGTGCATGCTGAGACACAAAGATGAGATGCCTTTGGCAATGCCAAGTGGAGAGCTCAGCAAAGAGCTGGCAGAGACCTCAGAAGGTGGCTGTCTTGGGGTTCAGGGTGCTAATGCCTTTCTGATAGCAGCTCCAAAGACCAAAGCTGGATTACACAAGCAAAGTTCGAAGCAGTAGGTTTACACTGAGATTTTTTCCTGTACTTGGTGGTTGTCTGGCAAAGCATGAAGAAGGTAAGACCAAGACTGCTCTTCCCCAGCTTCCCTAGAAGGAAACAGGCTACTGGAGATGGTGAGGAGATGGTTTGTGAGATGGAGCCTTGTATTGGTTTCGCATGGCCTGGTTTTGGTAGTGGTGGGGCCACAGAGGTGGCTTCTGTGAGAAGCTGCTAGAAGCTTCCACCATGTCCGGCAGAGCCAACAGTCCCTGGTGGCTCCAAAGATGGATGTGCTGCTGGCCAAGGCTGGGCCAATTAGAAATGGAGGTAATGCCTCTGTGACAACAGATTTAAGAAGAAATCAAAACAAAAATTTTTGTGCAGTTTTATTTCAACCAGAGAAGAGCGGAGTGAGTACATTTGAGAAGAACAACTCTGCAGACACCAAGATCTGTGAAGAAAGGGAAGAAGTGCTCTGGGCACCTGCAGCCCATGGTGCAAACCATGATGAGGCACCTGTGGTCCTGCAACCCATGGAGGTCCACGGGTGAAAGGGACCAATCTGGTCTTTATTTACGCTTCAACATGTGTTGCACATGAGCTGAAAGATTCCTATNGCTGAAGTATTCCTATGAATACTGTGCGGGGATCCCTGTCCCCGGGGAGGCTTCTCCTGGCAGCCAGTCAGGACAGAGAAACCCTCTACGATCAGTCAGTCGGAAAAATGCCCGGATGCCCGCCAGGGGTGCCCATGAAGTTGGGCTATAGGAGGAACCTGAGCACATAAAAAGCAGCTAGGTGCAACACCTCGGGAGCCATTTTGCTTTGGGTAC
>VZTF01007410.1:0-74062 GCA_013397755.1 Cnemophilus loriae
GAAAGCAAACAGTACAATTTGGGATTGGACACCTCCTTTAGTAAAGTATGCTCTGCTCTAGCAATTACACCGGCTGCATAAGCTGAATCTGTTACCAAATTTATAGGTTCTTCAAACCTCTCAAAAGCTCTAACCACGGCTGCCAGTTCGGCAATTTGAGGGGACCCCTCCACTACCTGGACGTCAGCCTCCCACGCCTGCGTCCTGGGATCTTTCCAAGTCATGACTGACTTGTGGGACTTTCCTGAGCCGTCAGTAAAGACTGTTAGAGCCTTGAGAGGGGTTCGACTTTGAAGTTCTTTTGGGGCCAAATGAAAGGCCGAATTGAGCAATTTATGTTTTGGATTATGAATTGAGACTGCCAGTATAACTGTCTAGAGCGAACTGGAGGTGTTCATTCGTCTGGAGCAAGTGCTCCAGGACACCAGTTTTTAATGGCAAATGCATGCAGGAGAACTCACACTCTGCAAGGGTACGGAGGCGGGCTCTGGCTTTCCTAATCAGTTGAGCCATCAGTTCCTGTGGTGTAGTTATGGTTTTGAGTGGTTGATGTGACAAGAAGACCCACTCTATTATTAGAAGAGGGTCTTTTTGTGTTGTGTTTTCTTGCACTTTGGAGCCTGCCCACCAGCGGGCTCCCTCTGTACCTGGGCTCTCTGGCCCCCTGGCCACCACAACTGTTGATTCAGCCGACACAGCACATGAGCATCCCAGTCCCTTTCATGCTTAATCACTTCAGGCTTAGCCTTCCAGATAAGCTGTAAAACGTCCCTTGCCTTCCCTTTTGACTGTGACAGTTGTCTACGCGAGGTATAAATAGATTATTGTGAGACTGGCGTAGCGGGAGATCCATGACTTTTGGTTATAGTGGTTATTTAGACAAACAGTATTTGTCTGGGAATATTTTTAACTGTAAAATGAGGCAGATGTGAAAGAAAATGAAGCTGCACTCTGGATCCAGGGACTGTGTTCCAAGAGCTTGTAAGGAATTAAGTTGAATTCTGCTGTTCCCAGGTGAATAAAGTCTTACCATGCAAACTTGGTGACATTTCAGTAAATTAATTGTTAGCCTGTTGATTGATTTTTATAATCCTCATTGCATTTTATTTGATGTTTTCCCCTTGTTTTGTTAATGTGGAAGTCACTTTAAGTCAATGATTCTCAGACCTTTCTTCAGTGCCAAACAGGAACACTGGTCCTCAAAGAAAAAACTGGGAAAATCAGGAGATGGTGCTGGAATACAAGGGGCACTTAGAAAACCTCACTGTTCTATTTCAGTGCCATTTTCGTTCAGGTTTTGTGGCCATCAGGGAGGTGCAATTTGCCCCTTCAAGCAAGTTGGGAAAATGGAACAAAAAGTCTTTAACCACCTGGAGGAGGGGTAGAGAGGGGATGGCCAAAGCTCTTTCCGCCTGAGAACAGACACAGGTCACATAAGAATTTCTATGTAAGGATTTTTTTTTCCATAAGAAGAGTGATGGAACAGTGGAAAAAGGATCAAGACAAGCTGAAGAAACTCCATCCTTGGAGATCTTCGAGTCTAACTGGGCAAGGCTCTGAGCAACCTCTTGAGGTTGAACTGTGTGGAGCAGCAGGCTGGGTTATAGGTGATCATTAAGACATGAGGAAAAGGATTAATTCCGTTTGAGGTGCCTGAGAGGAACGCTGGCACTGTGCACAGATAACAGGTGCATGTTATGTGTCTGCTGAGTGTTTCCTTCTAAATACTGGTGCCAGATTGAAAAGGCTTCTCTCAATGAGGAGGATCACACGAAATGAGGGATTGCAGACTATTTGTTGTGTGTGTTACACTGATATCAAGCCCCGGAGATAACGCTCCACCTATCACCAGGACCTGAAGGACCACTGAAAAAAGCATTTATAACAGTTCAACATTCTAGGGTCAAGTAACAGTAAAAAAATCTGTACCGTTCATCAATATATTAAACTTCCATTTTGAGGATGGCATGAGAAGCTGCATCCAAGTCCTCATTTGGGCTGGAGTGCCATAACATGTGTTTGTCACAGCTGAGGACCTGGCCCTGGATGGCCCCGCACGGCCTGACAGGAGCAGCAGGCATTGGAGCAGGAAATTAAAGCCATGGTGTCATTCTCAGCCAGCAATGGAGAACGAGCACGTGGTCAACATGGATCTTGAATTCCCAAATTTTTCTTGAGAGTGCATTACAGAGCATTACAGAACCACATAGGCTTTTTACACACTCCTTTCTGGAGGGAAAACATTTCTGATAGATAAAAATACAGCTTTTGCTTACCCTTTAGTGGGAGTGAGATAAGGTTTATATATAAGAGAAAACTGAAAGGATACTTTCAACCAGCACAAAAACTTCTGGAACTTCTGAGATTACTGAGGAATAAAATGGGTTTTACGTGTTTCCCATTTCTGGAGAGCTGAAAAAGCCTCACCACTGCTGTGTCCAATAACATAAACAAAGTTATTTGCTGTATAGCCAAGCATTGAACTTAAATATTGCGTGTGGTGTAGCAATTAAAGAGGTGCTGTTGCTGGTGTTTATTCCAGGTTGTTGGTAACTGTGGAACCCCTGAGGCTGGAAAAGCCCTCCCAGCCCACGGAGTCCAAGCTGTGCCCGATGCCCACCTTGTCCCCAGCCCAGAGCACTGAGTGCCACCTCCAGGCCTTCCTTGGACACCTCCAGCAATGGGGACTCCAAACCTCCCTGGGCAGCCCCTGCCAAGGCCTGAGCACCCTTTCCATGCAGAAATTCCTCCTGGTGTCCAGCCTGAGCCTCCCCTGGCACAGCTTGAGGCCGTTTCCCCTTGTCCTGTCCCTTGTAACCTCAAAGGTTTACAGGAGATGTTTGTGCTGGAGCTGCAGTGAAAAATTTTTTTTTTTTTCTATGCAGTGAATTTTCCATTCAAATTCAGAATCCTTTTATGTAGGGTTATCTGCTTTCAAGTGTTTCTAATGGGAAGATAATTGGAATGGAAGAACTGTTTCAAGACGAAATGAATTCCTTTCTCCTGGTGTGTGAATAGTGTTGGGTCACCTGCCGGATATCAGATTGGGGGGGAAGGGAGGAAATTTTGCTAAAAAGGTGCAAATGCATTTTTAGTGTGCATTTTATAGTTAAGGTAAATTGTATCACTTGGCATAGATTTATTCCCATAAAACAGAATACTGATAGGCAGGCTGGACAAATGTTGACAAAGTTTAAGTGGAGATCTTTCAATTTATTTTTCTATTTTCTTTTATGTTTATGTTGGCATTTCACTCATCTGTAAATAGAAAATCTTTCATTCTGGAAGTCATTTCCAACTTAGATTAACTGCCCATGAAATTTATAAATTAGAGTTCTGTGAATAACCTTTTTTTTTTTACCATGTTGCACATAGACCTCATATTTTGCCTTTTTTGTTCATTAAATTGAAGGATGACTATAGGGACAAATACAAATAAGATGGGAACAGTTACTCATTAGCTTGCATTAGTTCTGCTGCACATTGCTTTGCTTCCCTACTCAAGTCTTCCCTCTACTTCCCTGAAACCTGCCAGGGGGGAAGGAACATGCCCAGACCAGAGTAGGCCACTTTTTAAGAGATTCTTAAGGTAAAAGGGCCGTGTACCAAGTTCACCTTTTGTGTTTCGGAGTCTTTTTCTTGCCTGTATTTCTTTTAGCTTTTTACAAGCATGGTTACCTTCAGATGTCCTCACTAATTGAAAATTCCTGGGGTAAAGAAGCTAGGGAAGACTTCTCTTTCTCTATCCTAAGGAGTATACTTTCTCTGATTTATTGGAATATGAAAATATGAAATGTGCATGGCAAGAGAACTGTCTGAGGACCTCACAGAAGTTGCTGCTTCCGAGGCTCAGAATTGTTACACCGCAGATAATTTTATTTTCATTTTACTTTGATTCAAAAGCGCTTTGTGGGAGGGTTTCAGCCATTGCAGGAAGTACTTTATAAAGAGGTGTGGTGATAATAAAAGGCTTTGTCTATGGATATAAAGCCAGCATTTTATACATTTTCTTCTAGAATTAATTTCTAGCAAACTCTCCATTCCTCACTCTGCCAGGGTTCACCTTTGGTTAAGAATTAATGAGACATATTTGCGTTAGTATCAGTATAAATACATATTCTCCATCTGGTTTTTGGAGTGATATTAGAAGGATCTGGTTTTAAAACACTGGAATAAAATGAATCAGAGAACTCTCAGTTCAAATGCCTGAAACTCTGTCCTCGAGGTTCTTTGTGATGTTAATTGGGACAGGGAGGGGCAGGGCTAAGGTGGGCTGGGCTTTTCTAACTGAGAAGTGCCTCAGTGCTGGGAAGTGGTGGGTGAGGACCCAAATCTTTGAGTTGTAGATTTCGTTTTCAAGGTCAGAATTCAAGAAGTCATCTGTGGCAGAAGAGGGATGGAATTTCCATAGCTTTTGGATTAGGTGGGCTGTTAAGTAACAGAAATACCCTGGAGGAAACACGCTTGGAATGTGCAGTTGTGGAATCACAGAATCGCTGAGGCTGGAAAACACCTTCAAAACCAAGTCCAACCATCAACCAGCACCACTCTGTTCCCCACTAACCATGTCCTCATGGACCACATCCACACGTTTTTTGAACACTTCCAGGGATAGGGACTCCACCCCGGCCCTGGACAGCCCCTCCCAGTGCTTTACAACCTTTTGAGTGGAGAACTCTTTCCTGATGTCCAACCTGAGCCTCCCCTGGCACAGCTTGAGGCTGTTTCCCCTTGTCCTGTCCCTGTTCCCTGGGAGCAGAGCCTGACCCACCCTGGCTGCCCCCTCCTGTCAGGGAGTTGTGCAGAGCCAGAGGGTCCTCCCTGAGCCTCCTTTTTTCCAGGCATCACTGAGACCGAAATTTATAAGCTGCTGATTTGAATAAA
This sequence comes from Cnemophilus loriae, assembly GCA_013397755.1. Classification (NCBI taxonomy): domain Eukaryota; kingdom Metazoa; phylum Chordata; class Aves; order Passeriformes; family Corvidae; genus Cnemophilus; species Cnemophilus loriae. The sequence goes on from VZTF01007410.1 coordinate 4,885, forward strand.
AAGGGACAATTTTTTTTTGGTGAACTTGTTTGCTTTTGCAATTTTCACGTGACATCACTAATTTTATATCAGTGTTTATTCTGCTGTCATCTGTTTATTCAAATACTGAGGCAGAGCAGAGATCGAAGAGAGACTTTCTCTCTTAAAAAATAAATCTTTCAAATCCAAGTGCCACAAAGAAAAGCGATAAGTGTTGACCTGGGGTACCTGGTACATGTTCTGCAGCGAGACCATCCAGTTAGACAGCAGGATAATGTCAGTGTGATTCCACTTCCTAAACCTGATTCCTGAGGCAGCTGCAGGTGCTGTGGAAGGAGAACTTAATGTATTCCAGAACAGGGAGTTCACGGCAGTCTGCTCTCTGCTTATTTCGTCTTTTTGCTAACTTGTAAAAGCACTGTAGAAGTACATTTCTTTGAAGTGTTTGCAAGGTTATTTTAACTGGAAAGTTAAAATATAGAGTATTACCTTTGAATGTGCAAGAGGTGTAAAACACTGGCCTTAGCGTCATAAATACACAATGAAAAAATACCTGGGTTTTATGTTCTGTGACAGCACTTCCATAAAACACCCTTCTGTAATGAGTGAGGAACAAGTTTCACAGAGCTGAACTTTAAAACAAACTTTATTGCTGGAGCTGCTGCTGTTTTCCAGAATGAACCACACTGTGGGAACTTCAATCTCTTCCCCGCCTTTTGCTGTTTGTGAATTAACACTGTGGGTGATTTTAATTCTTACATAATTTTTGCACTTGTGTCTGCTTAGAAGCCAAATGGGATGAAAGGATGAATCATTAGTGCTGTCAAGTATGAGAATCAGAAGCTGCTCAGAATTTAAATTGGAGCTCTCTAAATATTACATGTAATTAATCTCCTGGGAATGCCGGAAACTGAGGATTTCGATGCGTTAATTGTACATCAAACATCTTTTGCTTCCCTCAGTAAATGTCAGGTGACCCAGATGGAGCTGCACTCTAAACAACCTGAGCACAGAAACAACAGGAAATTGGAGAGGAAATTTGCACTTTAGCACTATGAGAAGAGAGAGGATTTTTGCCACTGCTTTTCCTAAAGGGCTGAAACATCCCATGTTTTCTGGAGTCCCAGGGACTTTCTGCTTCACTGCCTGAGCCAGATCCTAGAGTCTCTCATTTTGGGGAGCTGCTGTCAGAACTTGACATTTCTTCACAATTTGTTTCAGGTGACAAGAGCTCAGGTGAGCTTTTGCAAGCAATTCACTTCATTCCTTTGATTTCCAAGCTGCAGGAAAACAAACTACTTTATTCTGGAGTCATTGCTGCAAATTCAATGGAGAAAACTCTTCCTTGTGAGGGTGGGCAGGCCCTGGCACAGGGTGCCCAGAGAAGCTGTGGCTGCCCCTGGATCCCTGGCAGTGTCCAAGGCCAGTTTGGACGGGGTTTGGAGCAGCCTGGGACAGTGGAAGGTGTCCCTGCACATGGCAGGGGGTGGCACTGGAAGGGCTTTTTAGTCCCTCCAACCCAAACTCTTCCATGACTCTCTAAATGAGCTTTCTTCACCTCAGTGTAGTTTTCCATCGCCTGTCAAGGGCACATCTGGAGAGAGCACTGGGGAAAACCAGCCTGTTGTGTTCAAGAACTGGGGATTTACTGCAAAATGATGGTTGAGGCCTTGCGTTAAGCAGTCTTGAACAGGGCAGCGCTGTGGGACTGAGGAGGCAGGAGAGGGGCCAAAGACAAGGAGGGTGTGTTTGGCAGGAAAGGGTCTGGGCTGATAAACCTCTGTGGGAGATTTCAACCCTGAGCCTCTTTAAGTGGAGCCTGCAGGTCTTCTGGCATCTCGGAACAACGCTGCTGCCTGGGGTGTAAGAAACAAAATAATTCCTTTCTTTCTATCCTTGAGGCAGTAAAATTCAATGTTGTCTCCACTGCTGAGCAGGATTGTGCCCAAGCTGGAGAAAACTTTTTTTGTTCTAAACTAAAAACAATCCAAATTTGCAGAGATTATTTCAATTAACTTCTTTAAGACTGTATAGTTTACAACCCTCTGGAGTAAAAAGAACATCTGTGAAAGTAAAGGTGCAAGCAATGATCTGCTTGGAGTATATTCCAAATTCCAAGGTGAGAAATCTCAGGGAGTCAATTACAGTATTGAAATTCTAGAACATGCAATTCACACTTCAGAAACAGGGTTTAATTTGAATCTTTTTCTGCTGCAGAAGGCCATAAATATCATGTGGAGCTGCTAAAGAATGAGACATGATGATAATGGGAGAATGGATTTTAATCCTCCAAAAAACCACCAGAAGTTTGGCTATTTCATATCCCAAGCTATTTTACATTGATTGTTTAGTAATGCAACATGTGTTTGCCTTAGAAGTTGTATGTATATATAAAATAGAAGATATTGGAGTTTCAATCTACATTTATATAATTATTATACATCTCGTTGTGCTGGAGAAAATGTAGAAAAATATCAGTGTATTTTTGTTATACAGAAAAGCAGTTCATAACAGGAAAGAATAATTCCAGAGGATAAAACTGATTCTCCATCAGGCTCCCACACTAAGCCCCCACACTGCCAAGACAGAGAGCAGTAAAGCTGCCCCACAAGGTCACTGGTGAGACCAGGAAAGTGCCAGAAACATCTGGCCGGAAAATGAATTCCAGATTTCTGCAGCTGCCTACTGCCCTTGCCAAGCTGTGCCATGGGAAGGCTGGAAATTTGCTTTAGGAGTTGAACTGGTTTAATGCTTTCGTTTAAAAAGTTGAACACTTTTTTTTTTCTTTTTTTTCCTTTTTTCAGAAAAGAAATTGCAGTGTTGCATAAAGAATAAATGTGGAGCTAATATTTAAATTATATAGGTTCACGGTACAGGTTATATTTAAATTCTCATGCTGTTTTGGGGAATAGTTTCTCCAGTTCTGGGCGTAGTGGGATAGTTCTGGGATGATTCAGAGGAAAGAGGAATCAAGTGCCAGAGCTGGATTTAAGTTGAAGCTGAAGTACTTCTAGATTTAATATCCCTCAGTACCTCCATGGTGGCATTAAATATGATTTTGGAGAGGTTCGAAAGGAATAAGCAAGTTCTGCATGCAGAGGCTCTTTCCTGAAGCAGACATTTTAAGGTGTTGTGTTAAATTTCTCATGCACTACAGGAAGGATAATAAAAAAATCACTCTTTTGTTCGCTATCCTGAATTTTTTCTTTAGTCCCCCATTACTACCCATGGCTAATCACACATCCCTTAGCAAGGTGGAGCTTCTCTGTGGTGCTCTACAGCTGCCCCTGCACGCAACAAACCCCTTTCCATCCAGGTGTGTGGAGGTCTGGGCCCTCCAGAGCTGTCTGGTTCCACCTCTCACTTTGATTTTAGGTAAAATACATGAGAAAGGCTTTATCTCCTATTGTGATTATCACAAAATCTCCAATCCTTCCTCGCGCAGTAATTCCTGGTACTGTTTCTTTTCCTAATGCAGACACTTCTTCCATAGTTATTTCTCCCAACTTTTTCTTCCTCACTTTCTATGTCACACTAGGAATTTTTTCAGTTCAGAGTTAAAAATAAAAATTGTGAAATTTAAGGACTGCATTTGTTAGCAAGAAAATTAAAACAGCTTCCAGCAACAATATATCACATCAATCTATCTTTGTGGTAATTATTTTAATACAGTAAAATTAATAAATTAGATCTTAATAGGTTAAAAAACCCAACAAAACATCCTTTACTTATTTTACTGGATTCTGCTCACAGTATTTGTGCTTATTATGGCATTTTTCCCTAAACTGAAGTTCAGTTTATTCCTTAGGAGCAAAATCTAAACCAAAAAGCCAAGAAACAAATAAAAAAAACCCAAACCCAAAAAGACACACAGGAAGTTTATGCTTTTATTTGACTCTGTTCCGTTTTCTCTGCTACAACATTCCCTGGGGACACCATACTCCTGCTCCTTGGAATGGCACCTGGATTTGAGGGCTGCAGCTGCCTTGAGTGAGCTTTGTTCCCTGCTTTTGCTCTGCTGAATATTCACAGGAGGTGTCAAGGTCTGTACCCCGAATTTCTCACTGCACTGGTGGCATTTGCTGCTGCTGACGGTCTGTCAGTGCATATTTGGAAGCTTTGGCACCACAGAAAGAGGTGTTATGTTAATTAAATGCTTCCACAACTTCCTCAGAGAGTTGGGAACAAATGCTACCTCCCCCTGTGCTGCTTCTGAAAATTGGGTGGAATAACTGTAAGTCAGGAGCTGAGTCAATGCTTATTTCCTTTTTCCCTTGAGCTGTACCCTCATGGAGCTCTTCCCTTTGAATAAATCACCCAATAAAGCAGGAGAATTTCCATAACTCTGCTCCCATGCCCTAAACAAAAGGAAAAGGTAGGACTGATCAGCATCTTGTCAATTAAAAAGCCAAACAAACACATTGGCACTGCTGCCTTGATGTAAATTAGGAGGTATGGAAAGGTTCTCCGGCTCTGTGTTTTGACTAATCCTGGCTAAGCTTTATCTCCACCAAAGCCTCGTTTAGACATGGCTGGATTTTGCAGACTAAAGGAGTCATTAGTAAAGCACCCTCAGCAGTTCCTGAAGGGTACATGAGCTTTAGAAGAGCCCAAGCAGCAAGCCAGTGGGAAAGGAATTTATATCCTATCCAATCTAATAAAATAAAAATAATCAGCGTATAGAAAGAAGAAAGGAGTGAAAATGAGGGGGTGAGAGGGGGACAGAGATGCTGCAAAAGGAAAGTCCTGAAATTGCAGCGATACCTGGACAAATCCTTTTTAAAAGTGCTTGTCCTAAAAGTGTGGGTGTTTTTTGTCTAGTTAAAAATATCAATAGATCAGACATCTTTGTGTTTCCATCCTTATTTTTGCACTGCAGGATTTGGTTGGGATTTTCTGCTTTCCTCTCTGACCCTAATCAGTGTCTCCAGGATTCATCCTTATTCAGCCTTTACAATTCTCAATTAATTGGGGCAGGTTCTGTGTTTGGTTTAGCTTGGCTGGGTGCTGTGACTTGTGAATTCTTCCATGGCAATTCAATACTGTGGAGTCATTTTCTATCACTGATGTGGTTTTAAACTCACACTTTGTACAAAGTGAGCTCTTTGTGATCCCTTCCTTTTGACATAGAGGTTTTCTTGGAGCCAATAAATAGTTGAATATTCAATTTAGCAAAAAAGCTCTTTTTTCCCTCCTTCTCTATCCTTCCCTTCCAGGTTGCGTGTGTGTTTTCTGTGGCTTTCCAGCACTCACTCTTTGTGTTTGTGCCTTGTTCTCTGACTCGAGCTATGTCACACAGGAAGCTCTTGAGCCCAGCTGCCCATGTTTTCTCCATCATGAAATGCTTTGCATTTCCCCACCTGTGTTAAGTACAGCTCAGAAATTCCTTCAGCTGCATTCCTTAGTGAAGGAGTGCAGGAAACAAAGCCTCCTATTTCTGCCATTTGATACCTCTCTCTTCTAGCAATATCCAAGTTTGAGAGTTTGACCATGGATGTATAACTTGGCTGCTGGGAATAACCCAGCACGGCTGCAGGAAGAGGGCAAATCCAAACAGATTGCCTTGCTGAGAGGGCAGGTAATCATCGAATCCAAGGGATTGAGTTGGAATCCAAAGTAACCTCTTCTCTGACTGATTAGAAGTCTTTAATGTCACAGAATCCCAGAATGGTTTGGGTGGGAAGGGACTAAAAAGCTCATCTCATTCCACCCCCTGCCATGGGCAGGGACATCTTCCACTATCCCAGGCTGCTCCAAGCCCTGTCCGGCCTGGCCTTGGACACTTCCAGGGATCCAGGGGCAGCCACAGCTTCTCTGGGCACCCTGTGCTAGGGCCTCCCCACCTTCCCTCAGAGGGAAGAATTCCTTCCCAATATCCCATCCAACCCTGCCCTCCTTCATCCTAAGGACTTTCAGGTCATTTGCCATCCTGCAGTTTGTGTGTGTTGGTATCGCTGCGCATCTGGCCAGCCCAGATGTGCTGTGCCAAGCCTTTAATGGTTTATCACTGTAGATTCTCCTCTAACACGAGGTGTTTAGGCTGGAGAGGCCACCAGGCACCTGTCCTTCCAGCAATCTGTGCTGGATAATCCTGCTGCACATTAATCAGGATGCTCTGAGATGGAGCAGCTCATTTTGCTCCTGTGTCCCCTGCAGCGAGGCTGCTCTCAACATCCTGCCTCAAACTGCCCATGGCTCTTTTATACATATTTATCCTGTGCCCACAGCCTTCATTTTGCTGAGCTTAGTTTGTGTCTGCCCTTGCACAGTTGGTGTGTGAAGAGAGCAACAATTTCATCTCTTGGCCTTCGTGTTGTCAGATTTAAGAAGTTAAGCCCATCCTGCCTTGTTTTGTTAAACTCTCCCAAGGCATTTCTCCCCCCTCCAATTCCTTCTCTTCACCTCCTGTGCACTCCAAAAAGATTAACTTCAAGTACACAGCCCAGACAAGAGGTGGTGTTGGAGATAAGAGCTCACGTTGCTCCCCGGGAACTCAGCAGGCCTCTGGCTCTACCTGAAACCAGGCAAATGGACTTGGCAAAAAGCAGCAGCAAAACTGAGGATTAAAAAGTGTTTTGAAATGTGAGCAGCTTGAGGAAGTGAAGCATGAAACTGTAAAATCACACACTTGCCATGCCCTGTCTATGTGTGGAGTCACCTGTAAGTATTTATGGCATCAGAGGTATAATAAAATATATTTTTTATTATAAAAAGTAAAGCACAATGTTTAATTGTTGTGCAAGATCCAGAACCAGCTGAAGCTGTTCTGCTTAACTTTTGCGTTATCAGCCACATAGTTTGATCATATGAATGGATTATTTTAGGTTCAGGGTTGTGTGATTTTTTTTTTTATCAGTAGTAAATTTGGTGACTTTTGGTTAATCTCAGGTGTTAGGCCTGTTGTGGTCATTCAGAAGTATTTTCCTGTTCTCCCCTGGACTAATCCTATGCTTTTCCACTGATAAATAATGGATTTAAGGAATCCAGAATGCGAACAACTGTTCTGTTATGCACTTTATGATTTGATGTTTGAAGCTGCTGCTCAGTCTGTGAGACTGAGCCCCTGCTGACATGACTGAGAAGGTTCAGGGTTTTGTTCTGGAGTTATTGGTGTGTTTGTCCAGTGCCAGCTGGGAACAGGGCGCTGCAGAGCCCTAAGGAGACGTTTCCAGGCTACTGAGTCATCTGCTTGTGAAACTCAGGATCAGGACAAAGCCCCCCAGGTTCAGGTTTTCACCAGACAATAATCATCTCTCCAGGTATTTGAGATGTAGCAAGATGACACACTTTCACAATCTCCTGATGTCATGAAGTTTTCCACTTTCCCCTGGCACAACGAGCATTCAAACACACTATGGGAATGTTCATGTCTGACATCCTACAGGAATGTTCACATCTGACACACGACAGGAATGTTCACGTCTGACATTTTTGGCTGCTTCTGCAGATGATGTTGTTCGCTCTGTGGGGACTTGTCTGTCACTGGGAGCAGTTCAGACAGCAAGAGCTGCAAGCTCAGCACAGCAGCTTTTTCTTGGCTGTGCCAGAAGAGATGCTCCTGCTGCTCCATGGATCTGGCTCCAACCTTGTGGGAGCCTCCATGCTCCATGTGCATGTCCTGGGCTGGAATTATTGCCAGGCTCTCTCGAGGTGTGCTTTGAACTGGGGCGCTTCTGTCTTGGTGTAAATTATCATGGAATCATGGAATGGTTTGGGTTGGAAGGGACTAAAAAGCTCATCTCATTCCACCCCCTGCCATGGGCAGGGACACCTTCCACTGTCCCAGGCTGCTCCAAGCCCCGTCCAACCTGGCCTTGGACACTTCCAGGGATCCAGGGGCAGCCACAGCTTCTCTGGGCACCCTGTGCCAGGGCCTCCCCGCCCTCCCAGGGAACAATTCCTTCCTAACATCTCATCTAAAAAACCCTTGGTGTCTGACTTTAATGCTGAACCATGGTTGCTCAAGCAGGTTTAATTGAGCCAGGCTTTAGAGGTGGTGCTGTTTTGTGCACTCTCAGCCCCGAGTAGGAACTAAAGCGTAGTCACAGGGCTGGGCTGGGTGACTTTTAAAGCATCCTAAAAGAATCTGTCTGAATATGGAACTTCTATAGGATCTGGGCCCTGTTTTGCAGAACTCCTACAAAGCATTATTTCTTATTCTAATCTGGTAGAGATTATTAATTTGCTTCAATACCTTTATTTTTAAATGTGTGGCTTCAATTTTAATGTGGGTTAAACCTTGGATTTTCATCTGGGTTGCAACCCAGTCTACAACACTGTCTGTGACAAAAGTTCAATATCTTATATGGTTTATTGTTTTTAACTTGTTCTGTAGAAACTTTTCACATCTGTTGCTAATTATCACTAAAATCACTACATGAATGACTTTTGCTTAATTACACTTTCACTTCAATAATTGTCATATTGTGTTAATTGCTGTTCCAAGCTAAGATTTTTTGAACAGATATGTTTCCCTCAAGCAAATGTCTTGAAGTGTTCTCAGCTGTTGTTTTTTCAGGTGGGGTTTTTCTGATGTGTGTTTTTCTGGGTTTTGTTTTTCATTTTCTTGCTCTTCAGCTCCTGAGTTGCCTTTATCTGAATAACTGCAGCTGTTCTTAACACCAACCCTTCCCCTCCTGTGAACGAGTACCAAACCCCTCCTGGAGGAAGGATGTGTATTTTGACTTTTATATGTTGAGAGAGCAGATTTGGGACAAGTTGGGAAGGATTTCAGACTTACAGCTGCTCTGGACTTAGGTGGACTAGAAACAGAAACAAGAAAGCTGCTGTATTTTCCGTACTTTCTGGTGTCGTTTCAGAATCATGTTTCAATTTATGTGTATGTGAATGGCTTAAACTGAATTATCCTGAGAATTTTCTGATGTTGAAGTCTGTTTTGGCCTCCTATGTTTTACCCACCCAATAAAGAGTTTATTCCACCAAAACTGAAGGTGCCCACACTTGTTTTGAGAACTTACTTTTATTGTTGCTGTCTCCTTGGCTGGAATGAGCTCTGTTATAGATATGATATGATATGATATGATATTATTATATATTATATATACATCTATTGAACTGTGCTGCAGATGACAAAGCACAGCCTGCTCCTACCTCTACAATTTCTGCCCAAGTGCCCAATTCCGTTTTCTTCCAGTCATTATTTTAATACCATTCAGTAACTCATTATTTCCGTAAATTCTCTGGGTTTGGAGTTGTGCTGGCACCAGCTGCTGCCAAAGGTGCACAAGTGCCCTGATGGGGTGGTTTGTGATGAGTCCTCTCCTCCTGACCTCAGCTGGGGACTTATTTTTAGCAGTGCTCTCCTCCAGGCCCTCTATTGTTTGCTGAGACAATGCAGCTGCACTAAAATACCTCTGTGCACAGGGCATTTTGCATTTCTTCAGCTGCACTCTCAAGGTAAAAGGAAAAGATGAAATTCTTCACAGCTGAATTGTGGAATTCTAGAGAAAATTCCTATTTCATCTCCTCCAGCCTTGCCTCTGTCTATTAAAGGCACAGAGAACACAGCAGCCTCTCTTAGCCCTTATTCAAAACAACAAAGAAGAAACTAGAATTTTTTTAAGTGCAATCTGCCCTGCAACCATTTGGATTCTTTGTTGGTTTTTTTTTTTTCCCTATAGTAGCCAATAATTCCAGAAATCAATGTCCAGAAAAACTGATTAAGAAACTATCTTACTGTTTGTGCTGCTATCAGCCAACACTGTGTTTTAAAACGTGTAGTTTAATTTAGCATATTAAATAACAATATACTTATTCTGTTTCTTGTAAGGCATAGAAAGGAAATGAAAGATCCCTTGAAAGATTTTTGGCCCTATTTCTACCAAGAGTTAAAAAACAATAACAATAAAGCTGCCAAAATGATAAAGAGATCTTATCTCAGGCCTGACTGTTCCATTGGTTTTGATCAGCAATATTGGACACGTAGGGATTTGAGCTCTGTAATCGTTTGGATTATGCCTGGTTTTTGTGAAAGCAAAATTGCTCAGTTTTAGTCCACTTATGAATAACAAAAGACTGAAATCTCAGTCATGGTGTTTGGTTTTCTTTAATGTTTATGATGAAAACTTAGGGAAATTGGTATCTAGAGCTTATAATTAAAAATCAAATACGAAACTGAGTCTTCAGCCTGCTGCAGGATTGATTCCAGACTCATCCCTAATGATGGGGGAATGCTTCTGCCATGATTAGATAGCTTCAGGCTCGGAGGAAAACCCCTTAATTAGCTGGGAGAAGCTGCTGTGGCTGAGTCTTTGCAAGGTGCTTAATTTGTCTACTTGTCTTTGGCTGCAGGTGCCACTAATGCTGAAAAAACATGCTGTAGAAAATTGTCAGGTTTTGGGGAAGAGATATTAGAGAAAGACTAAATTATCTCTTCAATTCCCTTTTTTTAGTATTTTCCCCTGTGGTATTAATCTATAAATACATTGATTTGTCTTTGAACATCATAATTGTCTCTCTTAGCAGTGATGGCTAAACTGACTTCCTTCATTTATCCTCAAAATAATTGTTCTGGTTATTCCCATGTTTTGATTGTTAACCATGGAACACACTGATTCCGGAGGTACTGTTGGCCATGGAGAGCAGATAGTCTGCTATTTTTTTTATTTCAGGATACATTTCCCAAGAATTTTGTTGGCTTCCTAAAAAAATCTTTATCACCACATTGGTTATATTCCTCAGCTGTTGCCATCCTTTAAGACTGGGACTCTGTTTTCAGAACTCGAGCAAATACTGCCCTTTTTAGGGTGATTTTTTCTTTTAAATCAGTGCAAGAGCAACGCAGGGATACTTATCAGTTTAGAGCTTCCTGACAGGTTTTATACACACTGCCTGAAGCATAAATCACTTAGAAATTCATTTTTCAGAAATCATTGCCACTTAAAGGAATATTTATCCTTTCTATAGGCTGGACATGAAAAGCCCTGAAGGAAAGCAGATGTTTTTGGAAAGGCTTGATGAGATACCTGGGCCTGCAGTAGGATGTGTTTTTAAAAATCAGACCAAATACTTGATCTTTAGCATTTTTACGGTGGTCTGATAATGCAGACTTGCAGCTGGACTCATTTCTTATCTGTGCTGCATTTTTTTGTCCACCAGAGTGACAGCTGTACTTATTTTTTCTGGCCATTCTGTACATCATCGTTTATGTTTTGATTGTGTCATGTCTGAACACAGGGAAATAAATGGAAGCTGTTCAGAAGAGCAAAGATTGAAGATGGTGGTGGCCAGTTTTATGGCATTGCTGGATCCAGCACTTAAAGGGAGTTACTGGAAATACGGGAGCTTTGGGGCCTTCCTTTCCTGGAATACACCATCAGCACACCTGGGGTCTGCCTTCCAGAACATTTTGGGTACAGATCCCTCTGTTCACCCCATCCTGAGGTGATTCTTGGGCTTTCCAGGTGGGCATCGCTCTCTGTGACCAGGCCTTGTCCTGGTGACAAAATTCCCTTATTATATGAACAGGTAATACTAGGAAAGAGAGCAGAAAATCAGTCCCTGGCACCTCACTGTATTCTGGCTCTGTTAGTACCATAGTGAGGTGCAAAAGTGATGGAAAGATCAGAGGAAACATGGAATTTCAGGGCAGGGAATCTTGCTTGGTGTGGCATTAGGCCCTGGCGTGGGCAGTGCTGGTGATGGGAGCTGCTGCTGGCACAGAACTGGGGGCACTGGTGGATCCACCTGGGGCTGAGCTGACCTTCAGTAGGACCTTGAGAGGCTGGAGAGTTGGGTGGAGAGAAACCTGATGAGGTTCAACCAGGGAAATGCAGGTCCTGCACCTGGGCAGGAACAACCCCCAGTGCCAGCACAGGCTGGGGGGACCTGCAGCAGCTCTGCGGGGAAGAGCACCTGGGGGTGCTGGTGGGAGACAAGGTGACCATGAGCTGACAGAGTGTCCTTGTGGCCTGGAGGGCCAGTGGCATCCTGGGGACATCAGGAAGAGTATGGCCAGCAGGTCAGGGAGGGATCCTGCCCCTCTGCCCTGCCCAGGTGAGGCACATCTGGAGTGCTGTGTCCAGCTCTGGGCTCTGCAGTCCAGGAAGGACAAGGAGCTACTGGAGAGGGTCCAGCGGAGGCCACAGAGATGATTTGGGGTCTGGAGCATCTCCCTGATGAGGAGAGACTGCAGGAGCTGTGCCTGGTCAGTCTGGAGAAGGGAAGGCTGAGGGGGGATCCCATCAATCCACACAGACATCTCCAGGGGGTGTCAGAGGAGGGTGCCAGGCTATGTTCAGTGGTGCCACTGACAGAATAAGGAGCAATGGCCATACAACACAAGTTCCACCCCAACACGAGGAAGAACTTTCCATGGAGGGTGGCAGAGCCCTGGAACAGATGCCCAGAGTCTCCCTCTCTGGAGACATCCCAAACCCAACTGGATGTGTTCCTGTGCCACCTGCTCCAGGTGCCTCTGCCTGGGCAGGGGGATGGGACGGGATGGTCTCCAGAGGCTCCTTCCAGCCGCAGCTACTCTGGGATTCTGGGAATATTTCCTGTGCCCACTTGTGGCCCTGCCGTGGGCTGTGTATAATGCAGAGCTGGTGGTCTTGGCCTCGTGCAGGGTGGGAATTCCAGGTGATTTTGACCTGCTAGGAGCAACAGCATTAATCCCTGCCTGAGCAGGGACTGGAACAGCTTCCTCAGGTGGTTTCAGTATGCTCTTGGAAATTGTCTTGACTCCCAAGCCTTTCAGGCTGAGGACACTGGGAACTCTTTATAAAGCCCCCCTCAGCAGGGCCGTGCATCACAGCACCTCTGTTTAAGGCAGGGGCACATTTTCCAGTTTGCAGGGGGGTCAGAGGGAACAGCAGCACATTCTGGGGTCATCTCTGCATCCTGAGGGTTGGCAGCTCCTCCTGTGAACATCCTGTAATTACTACTTGGGAGCTGAATTATTTAGTGTTCTGTGTTTCATAGCTGCTGAAGGGATGGATTTTATTTACTGCCTCAGGAGCTGGTTATTCCATGTGTGAGTAGGTGGATATTCATGAAGAGAGCTCTTCACTCACCGCCCTTGCACTCCCCAGATTTGTTTCTCCTATCCAAGGAATAGATTCTCTTTCTCGACGAAGGGAGAGCCATGTAAACTGTGTTTAAAGGATGTAAAAGGGATTGGGTTTTTCTATTGTCTAATCTCATGGGGAGTGAAAACATTTTTATTATAAAATGCCACACTGCCTTATCCCCTCTCACAATTCCACCTCTCCTGGGCCATTCTGAACAACAGGTTCTTCACAAGTCTGAGTATGATAAAGGGAGGCTGGGATTTTAGTATTTCACTGATTTCAAGTCTCACCCAGTCACATTAGTTTAAGTAGAAGCTACAAAAAAGTGAAAAGAACCTCTGTGTTAAACTCTGTAAAGTCACATTGCTCTGGATAAAGCATGGGTTTTAATTCTGAATCTATTTTATTTCCTACAAGGCCTTAATGTTATTATTTGTAGCCAGAAAGACACGGCTGACCTAGAATAGACTATATTTTAAATCTCATTAGGAAAAGAAGTTTCAATATTTATGGTCTTGAATTAATTGGGTGATTAGCTCAGTTTTAAACATAACTTAGGTGACCCTACAATGACTTTACAAAGGAAAGGCGATCCTGAGGTCTCCTCACTACCTGCAGTGTGAGGTCTCAGAAAGGTTTAGCAGAAAATGTTAATTTTATTATACAGTTAAAAGTCACTACAAATGTGAAAATTGCACCAAACTTATCTAGATCTTGTTTGCTTTTAGTTTGAAACTGTTTTTTTTTAAATGCAGCCTTAGTGTAACACTGTTTTGGTGAGTTTTGGTTTTGTTTTGGTTGTTTTTTTGTGGTCTGGTTTTTGTCCCCATGGTCAAAACCCCTTTCTTAAAACACAATAAGGAGAAGCCATTTTAATAAGTTTATTTTTCTTGTGAATCTTATTATGTGTATTCAGTAGGCTGACTTTTACCTTTTTATTTGTTTTAGAAAAGAGCAGGGCAGATCTTTATTTTTTTTAGTTTTTCAAAACACAGCCATATCTGTTAAAACTAATTAGAGTTGAAGGTCAGAGTGTCAGTGCTGCTGGAGTTGTTGTGACACATTTTTAGGAGCTGAATCTCAGCAGCATTTAGAATCACAATCAGCAAAATTCAGGTAGAGGAGCTGAGGGAGGATGCTGATTAAACTTCTGCTCATGCTGTTGCTCTTGTGCTTATTTAAAAGAAAAAACTCATTCTAAAAAGGGCAATATTGCAGGGTCAGGAATGGGACTGGATCCTCATGGGCCCCTGGCAACCCAGGATTCTGTGATTCCAGACAGAAATTCTTTAACTTGCCAAAATAAACAACCAAACAATCCTTTCATTCACTTCAGATTCACTTGAGGGTTTTGGGCTTTTTTAAACTTTAAATCAGAGTACATAGAAAACAAAATCTGTCAGGCAGGCTGAGAATGCAGCATTTCAAAGCCAGTGAATCAGGGAGGTTTGACCATTCCCTCTGCCTGGTTCCCTTGTTATGCCAATGGCATCTGGAATTTTCGATGGTAGAGGGAAGAGCTGCACTCTGCTGTGCCAACCCAAGGCTTTCACTGCATGTGGGCATCAGCCTTCTCCTCCTGCTGCTGGCACAAACACAGGGTGGTCCCTGGCCCTCTGATGTTTAAAGGGAGACATCAAAGACAACTCCCTCAGCTGGAACGTGGGGAATGCTGTTCTGCTGCCTCTACTAGTGCAGGAAATCAGATTTTGAAGAATCTACTTGGGTACTGGTCCTTTGGCTTGGAATGAAATTCCTACCACTCATTTATGCACAGAAAGAAGGTCAGCAGATCATGAGGGGGCTGGAAGATTGAATTTGAATTTCTCTGATCTCTGACAGCCCTTGCCTCACCTGAAACCACCCTGCTCCTTTCCTTGTCCAGAAAATCTTTCCTTTTTCCTCTGTTAAGGACATCAATGAGCAAATTGGAAAATCTGAGTTGAGCTAATAATACATGAAAGATGTTAAAGAATCTTGGCTAATCAAGACAATGTATTCAAGTCTGTTATTACTGAAAGTTAATCTGGTGAGCCTTTATAGGTTTTTGAGCTGGAACGGCAACTGAAAATGAACAATTTTGTATTACAGAGTTTTTTCATGTGGTTGGGAATGGCACAATGCTGCGAGAGCTGTACCAATTCTAGACTTGCTATTTATTTAACATTTGTTTAAAAATTAGGTTTGTATCAGGAATTAAAAGGATTACATTAAAATTAGAAATGACTAGGTGAACTGCTATGCCAGTTATGCGAAATTTAAAAATAGCTTGGGTATAATAAGCAACTTCATTATATTAATGCAAAATATTTTCCTATCATTAAAAAATTAAAGAACATTCCAAATGTTATTTTATCTCCTAGGAAAAAAAAATCAAAATCTTAATTTTTTTAGAGTTATTGCTTTATTTTAAAACGAACTGTGACCTACAAAGTATTTTCAGAGCATTTCACTGATCTCAGAGAAAATACTCTAAAAACATATCATCCAGCTTGAAGGGAAATAGCCATTTAAATTATTTTCTGTCTCTCCCCTCAACACCTAATATTACATTAATTTATTAATTGTCAGAAACAACTACAAAGCAGTGCTGCACTGCTCCTGCTAATTTTGATTTCCTCAGAAAGTGCATTGCTGTTTTCACTTGGAAAAAACCAAAGTGTGCTTGCTGGAAATAGCAATGAGATGCACAGACGAGAGGGATTGTCATGGGAACGTTTTATCATCCATGGGAAGTGGCTCATGATCCCGCTGTAGTTTCCTTGTGTGGACTGGGAGAATTCGTTCCTTCCCTGCCCTTCTCACAACCAGGAGAGGGAAGCCATATCTGACCAGGGGGTTTCGGGGATAACAAGACCACACAAAAAAATAAATGATATCTTTTTTGGGGGGCTGAGATTGCTTTGTGTCCCAGCACAGGCACGCTGAAATCTGCTTTTTGTTCTTATTTTCTGCATCTGACATTTCATGGGGACTCCTCAGGAGCAGTCTTCTAGCAAAGGGCTACCACCAAATAGTGTCAGGAGTGATTTTGGTGGCATCAAAACTCATTTCCTACCTTGAGTATTTCCTCACAGCCAGGTCCCCACTGCTCTGGGGCAGAGCCTGACATGCAGGTTCATGAACTTATTTAAGGTTTGTGCAAAAGCAAATGAAACTTTGCCTCTTGTTCCTTCCTCAGCCTGGTTATAAATGCAGCCAGTGCCCTTCAGGGGGCAAGAGAGGGAGAGTGCCAAGATGTTCCTGCCTTTAAAACTGCGGCCTAGGAAAAGCCAAATGAATAAAGAGAAGTTCTTTGGCCCT
This sequence comes from Cnemophilus loriae, assembly GCA_013397755.1. Classification (NCBI taxonomy): domain Eukaryota; kingdom Metazoa; phylum Chordata; class Aves; order Passeriformes; family Corvidae; genus Cnemophilus; species Cnemophilus loriae. The sequence continues at coordinate 21,198 of VZTF01007410.1, forward strand.
GGAATTCCTCCTAATTCTCAGTTTTAGTGAGCTTTAGTCACATACCTGCTTGTTCTGTGTGCTTTGCCTCATCCAAACTCAGTTACTACAGCATTAAATATTGTCCGTGTGCTTATGAATGTATAAAATAATGGGAGAAATAGAATTATGACAGTGATCCATGGATGTATTTTGGAAATCATACACAAGCACAAGGAACCATCAATCTAGTCCCGCAACAGTTTTTAAATTTATTGAGCCTGTGTTCTGAAAATGTTAAATGAACTCATGTATTTTAAATCACCGTGTTTGGCACAGCTGGGCTTGTTTTGTTGGTGGTGTGGTCAAATGACCTCAGAAAATACTTATTTTGAAGTATATTCTCTCTTGCTGAAATCAAGGCTGTTACTTGAAGGATAGGTGGGAGAATACACTCAAAGGCATTAGTTATGAATCAAACCAATCCTTTCTCTGCAAAGCCTTGATTTATGCACGTCAAATTAACTTTTCCAAACTTGCTGTAATTTATCTCAAACATGGGACTTCTCAAAAAAAGGGAAATGAAATGTATTTGTGCTGTGCACTCAAGGTAAAATTTTTGAGTCAGTATTAATCAGGAGCAATGTGTTCCAGGATGAAGGGAACGTAATTCAGCAGATTCCTTTGGAGCAGCAGTTGTTCTCCTGGCTGACAGTGGGACCAGAAAAAATGGTAAGAAAACTTCTTCTTTTAACTGGAAAGTGTATCTTCAATACTCTCCCTCTCTCTTTTTTCTTTTTTTATTAATCCACTACATTAATAATCCAAAAATGCATACTGGGAGTTGTGATGGTGAAGTGTTGAACAGATAAAACAGGTAAAGATTAAACTGTTTAACAGGAATTGTGTAATAGTAAAGAAAGTGGGATGGTTTATTACCTCCAGAGGTATAACTAATGTGTCATTTCTGCTGTTCTGCATGTACAAAAAATAGTTCTGGGGTCTGGGATAGATTTATTATTCTTCATTGATTGCCTCATTCTGTAGCAGGACGTTTCTGGCAGTAAAGCAGCAGAACTGTCACATCCATCATGATGTGTCGGAGATGTGTCAGGGCTGGGGCTCTTTTTTGAACTTTACTGCTCCTGAAAAATGTAGCTGAGCATTATAGGCAGAAGTCTGACATTTCCAAGATGAAAATCAATCTTTTTTTATGTGGTGATTCTCAAAGCTGACTTGAGCTTTGATTGCACAAGGGGTGGTTTCACATGTTGAGGGATACAACAGGGACACCAAATAATTTGGGTAGCAGATCTGGCAGGTGTTCTGTAATGAATATAAATTGGAGAAACGATCATAGAAGAGGTACTCAAGTCAAGATGGCACAGCAAACATTGATCTGCTGCTGTCACAGCTGGGAACCTGAAGGTGTTTCTTTTTGGTTCGTGCATTTTCTTGTATTTCTCTTTAAAACTGGGGATTAACCAGGTAAATACAGCCTACTGTGAATTTATATTCCATATTATACCATATTTAGAGGGAGGTAAAAAAGAAGAATTGTTAGAATTAATTGCTAAAAGCATGAGAAGCAATGAGAGGTCCTAATGTACAGGAAGGGAGGACAGATGAAACACTTTGAGCTTTAAAACGAATGCTAAAAAAACATGTTCAAGCAATCTATATAATTGTAAATACCTTGAAAAAAGGAAAGTCATTGTATTACAGGTCCAGGGGCTCAGCATCTGGGCATTATGGTGTTATTAGAGACAAAAAAGGACAGTTTTATGCTGGTGGCTGTGTCTAGAGGCAGCAGAAATCTGAGGAGAAGGGCAGCACGGAGCCACAAACAGCCAGACAAGCACATTTAGATGCTGGGAGTGGGATGATAAAATATTTTGTTGTTGGGTTGTTTCCCAGGGAAGATGTTTGGAAATAATGAGCAGAGCGGTCTTGTTTTCTCATATTATTTTTATTCAGGGAAATATCGAAATAAATAAGATGATGATGCGATACTCAGTTGTCCCCTTGCAAGAGGAAGGAGCATGGAAATTCCATGTAGTAGCCACTTTCAAAGATCAGTTCAAGATAATCAGTTGCTATTTAAATCGGGAGGTTTTAGATTTGTTGTTCTTCAACTTAGCCATGCAAATGCAGGCTGATTTTCCCCACAAATAACGCCCTGTCAGCCACAAAACACTGACTCAGTTTTGTTAAGGAGTTTAGCAAGGCATGAAATGCATAATTAGGCGAGGAACAGTTTCATCCCTTTGATTTTCTAACAATTATTTAATTTAGGACAAACAGCAAAAGTCCCTAGAGCACACGAGTAGTCTGAAATTTAAACAAGATGACAGCTAAGATGGATCGATAATTTCTCATCCCTACAGTTACTAATAATAAGGTGAAGAAAGAAATATTGGCTATTTCCAAGCTAAAGGCACTGAGAGAAGCAAATTCACTCCACTCCAGAGTGGACTCCATTAACACAGACTGCCTTCAGCCCATTAAGCCTCAGCACTCAGCTGTTTTAAGCAAGAGTTTGTTTCTAAAACTCTGGAAGCCAAGGAATTAAACCTCACCGGAGTCTTAAAAGCATGTTTTCTGAGTCTTAATAAAATGACACTTTGTCTTACTTTTGTATCTCCAGTCATGCAGGAAATTAGAGGACTGGCTTCTTCCTGCAGACATCGGATTTCAGGCTTCAGGCTCAATTTGGCAGCTTATATTGCTCAAATTGGCTTGGAAATGAGATATTTGTTTCTAAAGTACGACTGATATCAACTTGCTTACAAATACTTACAATGTGGACATGTCTCTCATTTGATTCTGTAATTATATGATGGTTTTTCTTGTCAGGAGAGCTCAGAAACTTAATATTGATTTATGCTCCTGAGTTTCTGAAACTGCAATGTGTCATAGTTGAGCATAATTTAGAGTGGCCTTTTTTCTCCCCTCTAATCTTGTACGTGCCAAGCTTGAGCTCATTTGGGGCTGGAATGATGTCAAAAATCTTTTAACCCTTGTGGGGGTGTGGTGATAGTGGCATGGATGAAGGTGATGTCATTGAGGTGTCTGATTTGTTTATGGTTATCTGTTTGACATGAGATGATCTTTTCAGGCAAGGCCCTGAATTCTCTCAGCATGAGAATTACTAACATTCCTGTCTCTTGGGTTTCCTGTGAGGCTTTATCTTCTCCTGACACAGCAGGAGGTGGACATGGATGCTCTGCCTGCCTGTGTCCAAAATGCACTGGAGGTGCTGCAAAGTGTGCTGTGCTGACACCCCAAAGTCAGCCAGCCCTTGAAGGGATCTGTCTATGCCTTCTCAGTAAAGTGAGTTCCTCAATGATGCCCAAATTTTTATTAAAATTGAAATAAAAAAAGGCCAGGTTTTGATGGAATAAAAACTTAAATGATCAGTCTTTCTTGATGAACAAGAAAAAAAAAAGTTAAAAAAATCAAGAGACTGCCTTCCAACCCAGTCCACTCTGGGACTCTACAATTCTATGATCAGTAGATTCTGTGTTGTAATAATACATTAAGGGACAGCTACATTTAAGGAACACAGTGGTATTTCTGTTTCCTGTCAGGTTTTTCCCTTGTATTTGCATTCCAGACCATGTGCAGAGGGCCAGGCAAACTGCAGTCTGTGCCCGAAAGTCTCTGTTGAAACCACTGCATCACAATTCCCCAGTTCGAAGGAGGCTGCCATTGAGCTCATGTGTTAACATGCAGATAAACAAATGCATAAACCTGGTCCATATTTTCAATTCCTTTTCATAGCAAGGCTAAAATCATGATGCTGAGATTTCAGCTTTTGCATTAATAAATTGATGGGAATATTCCGAACATCAAATTTTTCTGGAATTTCTTTTGAAGCATGATACACTATTTGAGAGACAGTTTGTGGGATGTGGAAATGAATTTTTGACACATGTTGACATGGTGATCAGAGCTCTCAGTTTCCCAAGATGAAATGAATCCAGCAGTGGCTGGATCAGGTGGACTCTCTGTCATGGATACTTTTGTCTGTGTGCTGAAACTCTGCTCCCTAGTCCCTGACCTGGGATCAGACAAGGAAGTGTGGGATGTAGGCAGGAGTTTGGGCTATTTGGTTTCATTTGCATTGGGAGATTTTTTTGTTAACTCAGAGTTAACCATTCAAATTTATTCAGCTCAGTATGGAGTGCTGAGGTTTCAGGACCGCTGTGCTCACCCCACATGTTTCTTTAAGGAGAGGATAATTCCTCTCAGCTGGAAGGTATGAGTAGCATGAACAACACAACATTCCTCTGAGGGCTGGTTGCCAGTGGGATGGAGGGCAGGGGTGGGTTGCAGTTTTAAGAGGATCATCAGAAGCATGAGGTGAAGAGGAATGCAGCAGAGAGAGGTGGGCAAACCTCGTGGAGCTTTCCCAACTGCCTTGTCAAGGGGACAACCTTGGGAACTGTTCATTTATTTGCTATTTGATGAGTGGAGCAGCATTTCTGTGCCTTCACAGACTGACTGGTGTCAGAGGGGGTTGTTTATCATCAAGTTTTGTCCTCGTGGAGGCAGCCAGGCAAGGGCTCAAATTGATGCATTGGTCAGAGGGGCACGTACCTGAGGGGAAGTGTTCTGGCTGAGCTGCTTTGGTCAGACAAAAGAGGCCTCCTGCTGGAATGCTAGCCATGTGCAATTGTTTTTTCCTAGTTGCTCACGACTGGGAAGTGCAGGATATACAACAGCAGTGATATCGGTTCAATTTTTCTCTCCAAAAACCCCCTCCCAGGTGTGCCTTTAATGACTCTTTAATTATGAACTATTTCCATCTCTGATAAAATTGCATTAATTACTCATATTCCTGTATTCGCTTTGCTATGAAACAGAATAAATTTCCTTTGTGTTACTGCACAGCATTCTGGGACAAACTGAAATCCAGGATCTGTAGTGTTTGTGTCATCACAGGAGATCTTTGAAGCACAGGCTGAAGCAGCAGAGGTGTTCTGCACTCACTGGGGGTGCATTTGTGCCTGGAGAATTGAAAAGAGAGGATGTTTTCCCATCCTGTACTGACAGATTTGCTGGCAGAAATATGTAGGGTAGGTCAGGTGACTATTCAGTGGTGCCGTCACCCTTTAAGTTCCTTTAGGAGAGAGTGTGGCCAGCAGGGGCCCCTTGCTATCTGTTGTAAACAAGCTGGAGTGTTAGGTCTTCCTTCACCTGCCCAGAGCAGCCTTTCTACAACACTACCATCTGAATCCCCTTATATCTGTGTCCATGGAATGGTTTTGGAGCTGTTTACACTTCCAAAGCAGACAGTCAGAGGTGTGGAGGAAGGGAAGGGGTTCTGTCCCCCCAGCAATGTTTTGGGATAGAAGGGGTGGATTGTTAAGAACAACCCAAAGCTTCCACGGTGTCATTTGCCTGTTCTTGGAGAAAATTTGGGTGGGACAGTAGGTTGTGCACCTAGAAGGCCAATGGCCCCTGGGCTGTGCCAGCCATGGGGTGGCCACAGACCCAGGGCAGGGCCCGTCCCCTGGGCTGGCCCTGCTGAGGGACCTCGAGGGCTGTGTCCAGTTCTGGGCCCTCCCGGCCACAGAGCCCTGGAGGGGCTGGAGCGTGTCCAGGGCAGGGAACGGAGCTGGGGAAGGGGCTGGAGCCCCAGGAGCGGCTGAGGGAGCTGGGAAAGGGGCTCAGCCTGGAGAAAAGGAGGCTCAGGGGGACCTTGTGGCTCTGCACAACTCCCTGACAGGAGGGGGCAGCCAGGGGGGGTCGGGCTCTGCTCGCAGGGAACAGGGACAGGACAAGGGGAAACGGCCTCAAGCTGTGCCAGGGGAGGCTCAGGTTGGACACCAGGAGGAATTTCTGCATGGAAAGGGTGCTCAGGCCTTGGCAGGGGCTGCCCAGGGAGGTTTGGAGTCCCCATTGCTGGAGGTGTCCAAGGAAGGCCTGGAGGTGGCACTCAGTGCTCTGGGCTGGGGACAAGGTGGGCATCGGGCACAGCTTGGACTCCATGGGCTGGGAGGGCTTTTCCAATGTCAGTGACTTTGACTCTACAGCAGGGCTCCTGTGGTTGTGAAGAGTTTGGTTTTCAAAACTGAAAACAGATAGTGTGTTTTTAAAAGCCAAAAATAGTTCCGGATGTGGGATCAATAGTAAAATCCTGAAATGTTTTTTCACGTTCCTTTAATGCAGGGAGGCACCCATCTTTTGGGCTATTGGCACATTTACATCTTAGTAATTTCTGAATTTTACTTGGGTTTTCTTTCAAGGACAGGTTGGATGGGGCCCTGAGCGACCTGTTCTAGGGAGTGACATCCCTGCCCGTGGCAGGGAGATGGAATAGGAGATTTTTGTGGTGCCTTCCAAACCATTCCAGGATTCTATGATTCTAATCTAGTGTTCCATCTTGCCAGAGAATAGCTGGTGAGTCAGAGGTAAATATTGGCAAGCATTCCATATGCCACAGTGTAATAATTTATGCTTTAAACAAGCTTGTGGATAAAGTCTCCTTTTTGAAGTTACAGCTCCTTCTCTCTGTCAAACTGGGGGGGGGGTGTTGTATATCCCCAGCTGGAGGAACAGGTTGTGCAGTTTGCTTGGGTTTGGGGGGCATTGCTGCATAGACAATTCAGCCCACACAGGTACAGACTGGTGCCATGGAGTAGCAGATAGACTTTTCCATCTCTTTTTTTAACCCAACAAGTTTGTGTTATCAAACCTATTATAAAAAAGAAAAAAAGGTCTTTTCCCTAATGAATGTTTCTGATTCCTTCAAGGTTACAAGGACATGGTTTCAAAGTATGAATCAGTCTGTTGAGAGTTGTCTCAAAATTGGATGCAGACTTTGCGTGTTATGAAATTCAAAAATCTCTTAAATTTGCCTAAATTTATTTATTAAATATATATTTATATATTACATGCATGTTATTAAATATATTTGCCTAATATATCTTGCATAGAGAGTTTGAACACTGACTGACTGTATACACCCTCAGACTCCCTACCATGGTATCTTAGTGAAGACTAACTTAAAACTTAATTTAGTCCCAGTTTTTATAAAGGATAAAAAGAAAATCAACTTTTTCTGTGCCTGATGTGAAATTTTCTGCATTGCCTCACCTTGGGGTTTACTGATTTCTACATCTGTGATGTCAGGACCTGAGAGAGGCTGTAGCATTTCTGTAGCATTGTGACACCAGGGAAGGTTCTAATGAGATATTAGGGGAAAAAACTCACTGAAAGGGAGTGGTCAGGCACTGGAATAGATTGGTCAGGCATTGGAATGAGTTGCCCAGGAAGATGGTGGAGTCACCATCTCTGGAAGTGTTCAAAAGTTGTCTGGATGTGGCCCCTGGGATGTGGTTTAGGGGCGATGCTGGTGGTGCTGGGGTGACAGCTGATGATCTTGAAACTCTCTCCCAGCCTGGATGACTCTGTGATTCTGGAAGCCGTGACATGAACTTGTCAGGTTCAGTTTGGGTTAATTTCTTCAGCTCCCAGGAGATCTGCTGTGTGTCTGGGTGACTCTGCTGGTGCTAGACAGATTTCCACACCCAGACAAGGAAAACTTAAAAATAACAGTGGAAATCCTGAGCAGCTACTGAATCTGTACAGCTCCCAAATGATCCCAGTGATCAGGCCACTGGAAATATTTGGTGAGCAAGCTTTTCCTTCAGTTTCTGAGCAGCCAACTGATTGTGCCGAGCAAAGCAATGTTTTTAGGAGCGTGATTTCTCAAGGGTTCTAATTGCTGTGTGCTGAGCAAGAGAGATATTGGATGTAATGCTAAAACTGCTTATTTATAAATTAACATTATCTTTGCAAAATTAGTGTTGAAGAGTAGGCTGATTGCCATTCCAGTCAGTGGTAATATGTTCCTTGAGAAGTTGTTAATCATACTTTATTTTTCATTAAGTTGCTAATTTTGGTGGGGTTTTTTTTCCATGTGACAAATTTTCTTCGTATTTTAGGTTCAACTTCACCTGAGTTCAACCAATGACCCAATGCTTCATGTGTTAAGCATTGGAATGGGCTGCCCAGGGCAGTCCTCGAGTCACCATCCTGGAATTGTTCAAAAAATGAGTGGATGGGGCTCTTTCTGGTGTGGTTTAGTGGCCATGGTGGGGTTTGGTGGAAGGCTGGACTGGATGATCTTGAAGGTCTTTTCCAACCTTATTGATTCAATGATTGCATGAGTGTGGTAGCACTTCAGGTGATTTTACAGCTGTCATATTCTCTGTTTGCATTTCTTTCCTTCCCTTGCACCGCAGACACAAAGCTGAGGCAAAGCCCAGCCTAAACGGATCATTCTCAATCTTCTTCCTAACAAAAGGGTGAAGAGAGCATAGCAGAAAAAAGACCTCACTGCACTCATATCTTTTGAAGCTGCTGCTTCTTTTCAAACTGGAATGTTTTCTATTTAAATATTTATTTTCATTGCTTGTGGTAACTGCAGCTGTCCTTATGTGGGGGCATTCACCAGCACGAAGCACGAAAGCTCAAACTGCTTCAAAGTACACTATCTACTTGTGCTGTGCAGGAGAAATATCCATCTTTAATCAAACTACACATTATCTTTTGTTGCAGGCAAGTAGCTCCTCAGAAGAGATAGAGATTGCAAAGATTATTAAAAAAGACCTATTCAGCAGCAGTCATGGTCGTGTTTAAGACCAGGCTGTGGTTCAGAACCCAGTAAATCTTGACTCTCATCCTGTTAAACCTGGCAGCAATTGGATTTACACTTCCCAAGATCAAGAAAAAATTAATTCAGAGAGAAGTAATGGTGTACATCCATATATTATGTCACATATATTATATTATATCCTGTATATTATATTAAAAATCTGATAGCAAGGAGAAGAAGAGCAAGCATGTGGTGTTGGTGTATGAGCACAGAGACTGAAGCAAGTATGAAATGATGGAAATAATGAAACAGATAAAATCCATCCTAAAAAAAGGCAGTGCTGGAAATGAGGTTACAAGCTACAAGGTTGTAGCTTAGGTTACAAGTTGATTCATTGAGTTGCCTGTGGTCAAAACATTCAACTCCAATATCTAAATACCTAAAATTGGACATAAAGGGAAGAAAAACCTGATACCTAGCTAGCAATTTTTTTCTCTCTCTAAATGCAACCAATGCAACATAAAATCTTTTAACCCCGAGTTATTTTCTATTAAAACGTGTGGGCAGGGAAATTCAAGTGCGAGTAACTTTGGGTTAGACAGAGTGTGTGGGTAGAGAGTTCCATGTCAATTGCTCTTAAATGGACAGGGATTTAATACACTGTTAAGGGATGAAATGAAAGTGCATGAGAACACCTGAAAAGACCACAGATGACTTCCAGAAAGAAGCAAAAATATGTCTGAGTGTCAACTATTTACTGCGGGTTTCCAAGAGATGAAACGGAGATGCATGAGACAGACACACCTATAGCTCATGCGTGGCATTTTGGGGGAGAATCAGGGCACTCAAGGCAGGGAACTCCTTCCTCCTGCTGCACAGTTTTCCTGAAGGAACCCTCTGGGCTGTGATCTGGTAGAGAAGAAATGGTTAAGGAATGGAATATGTTCATTTTGTACGAGTTTTCCCAAATTATCTTGGTTAGCAAATCAAGGACTGTGTGTGTGAGTCTATTTTTAAGGAGAGAACTCATTGCCTCCTTGAGGCAGAAACTCTGGGGTCGGGTGGAAAATGGAGCTCCTGTCACTAAGGATGTTTTGTTTCAGTGTAGACATTGAAAAATAAGAGGTCACCTTAGTAATTTAAAATTATCAGGCTAATCTGTTAATTAGACAAGTGGAATCGCCGTCCCTGGAGGTGTCCAAGGAAGGTGTGAACAGGGCACTCAGTGCTCTGGGCTGGTGACAAGGTGGGGACAAGGTTGGACTTCATGGGAGTCCTTTTTCAACCTAAATGATTTCATGATTCTAAATGCACTTGCTGTTCATTCTCCTTTTCCTGGTTGTTTTTTTTGTTTTTTGTTTTTTTTTAATGTACTTTATTTCTGGAATATTCATTTTAATATGTGCACATTTTCCTTTATCCTCTCCTGGCATTTAACAAATTATATGTGGTATAGACACCAGTGTGAACCAGCACTTAGCTCACAAAATTTCAGCTATTTTAGGGTATTTTGCTTATAAAAGAGCTCTGTTTTGGAGGAAATACTATGATTACAGAAGTCTCTGAGGGTTCAAGGAAATGAAAGCAGAATATGAGCAGTCTTTTCTGATAAAGCTGGAAAATGAGTCAAAATGGTTTGAGCCAGAAATGTATAAAAATGACAGGATTTTCTGGGGCTTGTGATTTTGGTGGCCTGACTCTCTTTATCTGATGTTATATGGTGTTACAGTTGGTGTGTACCTGTGTCATGTTATCAACATGTAGCATTTATTTATTAATTTGAAATAGAAGTATTTTTCAGGATTTATGATCTGTCATATTTTAAATCTAGTAATATTCTTTATTTACCCTTGGGTTTCTATGTCTTCATCCCACTCAATTTCTATCTCTGATTGCCTCATCACCTCAGATGTGTGAAGTTTTTGGTCTTGCAGAGAGAGAACTTTTGTCCATGAGCTATAATTTATTGATGGGCAAAAGTTCTGGGGAAAACCCCAGGAATTCTAACATGCTTCCCATCTTCAATTCTATCATCAAGGCCTGTATTTTATTAAATCACACACTCAAGTGCTAAGTAAGTACAAACATGCAAAAATAACTGCGTGTTACAGGATGATGAGTGTGTTAAAGGAAAGATTTTAGCTGTAATTGTGTCCAAAACACTTTTTTATAATGAGTTCTTGGTTACCTGCTGAACTTTGAGGTCTGTGGTAAGGTACAGTTTATCACAATCAAAAATCCCAATCTGTTTCAAAGTACCTGAGGATTTTTCCTGAAAATTATAATCTTGTTGTGATCTGTCACAGGAAATTTGAGCACCTGGAGTTAACAGGATGAGACCAAGGGAATATGAAAGGAAGAGGGAGAGGGGACATAAAATCAGAATATGTGATGAAAATAACTGCAACTAGGCAAAAAGATAAAAGGGGAAATTGCATGTGATTATAGAAGAAAAATTGATTAAAATTTAAATAAACTCTGGCCTGAGAAGTCCCTGACCTCCAAACTTTTGGAAGCCAGGAGCTTGTTTGGGTGAAACAAAAGGAATTTTCTCACAGGAATTTTTCACTGAAAGGATTCTCACCTGATTTTGTGGGATCAGAGTCTGAGTCACACAAACAGTGGGAGAAAAGGAATGGAAAAATAAACTTAGCCCTTGATGTAGGGATTGCTTAGGGGGAGATCTATATGCAAAATAAACTGGTAAATAAAGCAAGAGCTAAATAACAGAATAGATGGAGTAATACAAAAAGTAATTTGCATTATGAAATCAAGAGTAAATTAGGAGTGTTTGTTTAAATGACAAATGTTGACTTTAGATGGAGGGGAAAAACTTGAAACAAAATATTCCTTGAAGGAAGCAATCAGTGTTGGGCTTAAGCACTCCTGAATTGTTTTGGCTCGTGCAGTTTCATGCCTTGGGAAATCTTTTCCTTTTCAGATAATCAGGAGCAGCCACGGCTGTAGTGCCACAGTGCAAGAGCACCTCCTCCATGTAGGAACTCCAGGGAGACCCATTTGTAGTGTATTTCCCTATAGAAGTTTCCAAAATCCCAATAAAATTCCCAGCCAAGCTGCAGAACCAATGCCATCATTTTTTCTTCATTTTTTTTCACTCTGCATTTACTGATCTGAGACAAAGCTTTTCCCTCTCTGATTTAAGTTGGAATTTGATCCTTTAGGGAAGACCTTGGCTGCACAGATCGGTGTCTGCGTTTGAGGGCAGCTCCACAGTGGCAAATACAAGGAAAAGGGAGTTAAAAGGACCAGCAGGTTTCTGACCCTGCAGTTGATCGTGAGGAGCAGTGTCATGGCAGCAAACACCTGAGGGCAGGTGAGCAGCTTTATCCAGCACAGGTGACTTTTAACTGAGATCCTAGGATTTATTTTCACAGTTCCAGAAGGGAGGAACGTACAGGGCCTGATGGCAAATCTCAATCATCTGTTCATTCTTTTCCTTTTGGAAAGCATGACGTTTTCTCCTCTACCTGTCAGGTTCTGTATAATTAATGCTGTCTTCCTGTTCTCTCAGCTCCCACATCTCTTCCTTCCCATCCTTCCATGACATTTCCTTTGCGAGTTTGAAGGAACTGATTATTCCACTTAAAAGGCAAAAAAAGTTCAAACTGTTTTTCGTATGACAGCAGAAACATCAGCCGTGGCTTTGCTTGAAAACTGGTGCATCGTTTCCTGAGAATAGACTTAAACTTTCTCATTCCAGACCTGTCTGGGAGCAAGGCCTGGTCTAGTGGAAGATGTCCTTGCCCACGGCAGGAGAGTTGGACTGGAGGGTCTTTAAGGTCCTTTCTAACCCAGAGCATTCTAGGATTCCACCAGGTCCCCATTCCAGCCAGCCTTGTCCTCTCCTCAGAGGCCACTTGGCTGCCTCAGGAGGCACCACTGGAACCAGAGGTCTCTGTCAAGAAGTCTTTGGAAATCAGTGGAACACTTGGAAGCATTTTGAGTTGTCAAATACCAGCTCCAGACATGTGGTGCGACCACTGCTGGATCCATAAAAATGATGTACTTTCAGTGCTGCTGAATTTGGACATTATGTGGAGGATCTGGGAAACTGCTGGATGGATTTTGCACTTCCATACCCCAGCTGAGGTGTTAGGAGCAGCTAACCCTCTTCAAAGGCTTCAGGGAGTGTGCCATCAACACAGGGCAGCAGTGGATTTTTGCAGGAATCCCTCTTACAGTCGGGGCTTGAATTGGTGTACTCTTAGAGACAAGTGACAGACATCAAAATGAGATCAGTCCCAGTGATTTCATAGCAGAGCAGTGCTCCTCTGGTGCAGGAGCAGCAGCAAACTCCCTCCTGCTGTGAGGGTTACTGGGAATGTGTGATAAGAAGGGTTTCACATGTATAAGCACCCTGAGTTTGAATCTCCCGCTTCAGGCAGGGGCTGTCTCCACCCGCTTGCTCACATGTCAGAAGAATTCTGGTGTGTTATAGAAAGAACTGTAGTCGCAATAACATAAAGATTTTTGCCTGTGGACAGAATAGGAAAGTCAGTGTTAAAATGGACTTGATTCTCCAGCTGGATCTCTGTTCTCTTCCTTTGCACACCGCATTTTAGGCTCCAGGGGCCACATTTTCAGAGAATATAAATTCGCATCATTCCCTTGGGGCTTTGATGACTTGCAAAGATCAGCTGTTCTATGAACTAACTGAGAATTTTTGGTCTTTTGAGGGTTATGTCACAGCCTTATCATTTCTCGCCATCATGTTTTGCATGGGTTCTGTTTCTCAGGGAAGCTTATGTGGCACTTGGGGACATGGTTTGGTCGTGGCCTTGGCAGTGCTGGGTTAACAGCTAGACTCAATGATCTTGGAGTTTTCCACCCTAAATAAATAACAATTCCAGGTAGAAGCACACCAGTTTAAACTCTCAGATTCTCACAGACTGTCTTGCTTCAATGTGTGCTACAATTTATGCACAGGATTTGTTGATGTCTCAGGATTATTGGTAGATGGCTTTCCTGGGTCACACACTCCAAAGATTTATGGCTGACTGTGTGTAAATAATGGGAGGTTACTGGACATGCTGACTGCAGCATATATTTTCTAAAATACACATCAGTGTGGGTTTTTTTCAGCTTAATATGCAGTTTTGTTTCTTTGTGCTTCACAAAATTTGATGAATCTGCTAGGTTGGTACCTCTAAACCATCCCAGCAGCTCAGACAGATTGCAGATGCTAAACCTTACATTCACCTCGTAAGAATATTACTGAAAATTATTGGCAACATCTGACTTGAATGTAGATATATCTTGGACTGCTTATATTCTGTGAAACTCAGTGGGATCTAGAAAAGCAAAATCTAGGAAATGTATTATCAGTAGTTTTTGAAGTTAAGCATGGGCATCTACCCTTATGCTTGCTTTCTTCTCTATTTTAAATTCTTTTTCCGTAAGTTACTGCTGAGTGGGAAGGATTTCCAACCCCTTTCAGATACAGCCCAAAAAATCATTTACTTGTTTCTCAGCCCAAATACCTTCTGATTTGCCTTCCCTCATCTTGGCTTTTATCCATTACTACAGAGACTGCTCATCCTTAGGGTATTGGTCTATATCCACTCAGTTCAAGTTGGAATTGCTCCCCACCCATCAGGAAACTTCCTGTGTGCTGATCCCAACCCAAACAAGCTCCATCCTTCTGTATTTTTGCCTCTTGCCATTGTGTAGGAACAGTTGACCCTCAAAGAGGAAAAAGAAATCTTCACTTGGACGGTTCTTCCCACATAAAACATGGGGCTGTTCCGTGGTGGTGTTGTCTGTGTCCCGTGGTCCAAACAATTGGGTGAACTCAATTCCTGCCAAAGAAAAGTGTGAATTTCTGTCAATTTGTCTTTCTGCAGAGCTTTGTAGTGTGATCTTCTGCAGTGAGTCCCCATCCCTGGAGGTTTCTAAGGGACATGGAGAGGTGGCCCTTGGGAACAGGGGTTAGTGGTGAACGTGGCAGTGCCGGGGGAATGGTGGATTCGCTGATCCTGGAGGACTTTTCCAATTCGAACCATTCCGTGATTCCGTGATTAATGATCTCTAACAAGACGAGTGCTTTTTCTCTGAACACACAACATGGTGCTCGTAAAACTTTATAGATGTGTCAGTAGCTTTGTTGGGCTTGGGGAAGGTTATTTTTTTGCAACAGTGGCCACACTGTTAATATGATCTCTGGGAGAAGGGTCATTTAAAGGTTCATTAAATTTGCTTCCTGGGGCCTTGATAACACTGTGCTGGCAGGGAAGAACAACGTTGCGTGATTTCCTACAGTTGTCCTGAAAAACATGTTTTTATGCTATTTGTTGGGATGTTGGGTTGCCAAAATTTGAGTGAAGTAGCCTCAGAGAGCTGGGATGTGTCTGTAGCTCCTTAGAATAAAACCCTCCACTTTCCTGCCCCTCAGTGACGTTCTCACTACATTACATCACTGAAGTGATAACAGCTATCACTCATTTAAAAGAAGCTGGTATGAAAAAGCTGATCTGTTGGGAACTTTGAGAATTCTAATTGACAAAATCAATAAGCTCCCAGCTAGAATAGCGCCTCTCTTTTTTTAATTTTCCACAATTGCATAGCAGGGAATGATTTATCACCTGGCTTCCTATTTTTAACAGTTTTTCCGATACTCCTCTCTCATTGCTAACCCCAAAAATGTGCCCAGCTGCTCCGAGACAGGGAATACATGAGAGCTATAAATACTTTTAAAGTCTTTTGTTACTTTATTATTTCAGGGATAGCAATTTGAGACTACAGATGACTACAGGTCAAATAGATGCTGTTGTCACCTCTGTCTGCTCACTGCTCCCTGGAGCTGCTGTGACAGGCTGGACCCACCTTCCTTTCACTGAATTCAGTGGAGTGTGTGTGGTACCCACGTTTCAATTGGAATGGACAGGGCAGCATTTCACACCTCCTGCCTCAGCCTCAGGGACTCTCTTCCTAATCAAGTTCTTCTACAAAGTCAATAAAAATGTGTTTGTAGGAACCACTTGACAAATCACAGGTGAACGTTAATCCTGAAAGGTGAACTTTCATAGAGCTTGGTGATAATTTCAAATTGGAGGATAATGAACATTTAGACAAGTCTGACAATCGACATAAAGATGGGCTGGAGACCCACACCAAGAGCTGCTGTGTAGTTATTAAAGTCCCAAGCAGCTGTTTCCAGAGGTCAGGCCTGTGAGCCCACTGTTTATTCACGACTGACTATGATGTGCAAACAAAGAGAAGTCACATGAATCGATCCTTAATCACTGCAAAATCCAAGAAAGCAGAATGAGTGATCTCTGAAAGCATTTTTGTTTAAAAGAGGGTTAAATACGCTGCTAGATTTGTTTGCCTTGTCTTAGGAAGTCTTGATTAGATAGAGAAAATAGATTGTTCATCATAATGTGTTTTCCTACTTAGCCAGTTACTGGCAGTGCAGGCCACAGAAGAAATCAAAGCAGCATAATGAGATATAGCATCGAAGACGAGATATTTTATAAATGCCCACACTTTAAATTATTTTGTTATTTATAGAAAACTGATTTGGAAATCAATTCAATAACCTCCCCCCTCCCCCCCAAAAAAAAAAAACAAACCATACAAAGCAATCTCTATCTAGAATGTCTGGTCTTATGTCTGGAACTACAGTTTTGGCTGCCATTCTGTCTCCATTGGATATTGTGTTTGGGGCCGAGTCTGTGGCTTTCTTCTCCTTTTAGCCCCAGGCTGCATCATTCCCTGAACTGGATCTAGAAACTCTCTGGTCCCCAAGGCTTGAGGTGAGCCAGCTCACCCTGCCAGAACTCCAGCTCGCAGAGGGCATGAATGTGGGGTGAGTCCCACCACAGGATTTCTCAGCTGTCAGGAGCTGTCTCCCAGCCGTGGTTGGACCCACACAGTTTTAGAATTCCTTCCTCTCCCATCAGCAGATGGGATCAGCACACAGGACTGCTCCCAGCTGGAGAATAAACCTCGTGCATTGGGCTCCTACTGAAGTTAGCAAAGTTGCAGATGTTCTCTGAGGGAATCAGTTTGGTTCTGCTATATTTGTCCCAGGAGCATGGCCCTATTTTAATGGGACTTCAGGGAATTCCCTGAGGAAGAATTGGTTTATAGCAGGGGTTGAACTGTAATCAAAATGAATGGGAAAAAAACCCAAAAGGAAGATGAATCATGACTCTGGTCATCATCTAAGAGGTGGGCAGCTTCCCAGTGTCACAGCTGATGCCATGGGCAGATGTTCAGGACAAATTATGCAAATTATGGGTTATCCAGCACTGGCCTGGCTACCAGAGTTCAGTGCTGTCCTGGTGCCAGTCTCAGGGCTTGGGAAGCTCTTGCAGGATTTTTTTCCTCGCAGCGCTGCAAGTTAGACCTCCTGTGCCTCCTGGTAAAGTTGTGATGATTTCCTCAGGAAACATGTTCAGTGCTGTAACATGTGTGTGCTTTGGCATGGAATTCCAGCCCTATCCACTTAAAATAGAAGGAATATCACTTACTTCTCACCTGAACTTATTTATCTGAACTCTCCTACTGGATCTGGTACTCTTGCTGTGTCATGCTGCTGCCTTACACCCAGTTTCTTCCTTATTCTTTTTATGATCATTTGCCTAAAGAACTTTTTGATTCTCTTAGAGCAGGCAACTCTTGATTTTACTATTTTTGAGGAAGTCTCAATAATTTCCTGTGATTCTGCACAGCAGTGTCAATTGTTTTGTGTGGAATCCAGTGATTGTGTTCTACTTTGTCTCCGTGCATCTTAGAATCATTTAGATGACAAAAGACCTCTAAGGTCATCCAAGTCAAGCATTCCTCCAGCATTGCCAAGGCCACCCATGTCCCCAGGAGTCACATCCACATGGCTTTTAAATCTCTACGGGAGTGGGGACTCCAAACCTCCCTTGGCAGCCCCTGCCAAGGCCTGAGCACCCTTTCCATGCAGAAATTCCTCCTGGTGTCCAGCCTGAGCCTCCCCTGGCACAGCTTGAGGCCGTTTCCCCTTGTCCTGTCCCTGTTCCCTGGGAGCAGAGCCCGACCCCCCCTGGCTGCCCCCTCCTGTCAGGGAGTTGTGCAGAGCCACAAGGTCCCCCCTGAGCCTCCTTTTCTCCAGGCTGAGCCCCTTTCCCAGCTCCCTCAGCCGCTCCTGGGGCTCCAGCCCCTTCCCCAGCTCCGTTCCCTGCCCTGGACATGCTCCAGCCCCTCCAGGGCTCTCTGGCCAGGAGGGCCCAGAACTGGACACAGCCCTCGAGGTCCCTCAGCAGGGCCAGCCCAGGGGACGGGCCCTGCCCTGGCTCTGTGGCCACCCCATGGCTGGCACAGCCCAGGGGCCATTGGCCTCGTGCCCCCCTGGGCACCCCTGGGCTCCTGTCCAGCCGCTGGCACCAGCACCCCCAGGGCCTTTCCCCAGGCCCTTTGCAGCCCCTCTGCCCCAGCCTGGAGCTGCAGGGCTTGGGGTGACCCCAGGGCAGGACCTGGCAGTTTCATATTACGTTGCTCTTTAACACATATCTGTGTAGAATCCTCTTTTCTATCAGCATCAGGGAATGATGATATAATCCACTGGAAATTATGATTTCTTGGCACGGTATTTTGGTGTTCCATAAATGTGTAAACTCTATTAAATCATCAAAACAGAAACCCGAGACAGGCACTGGGTTGAGAATACTTTTCTCTTAGAGCTGCTATGCTGTCAGCAGCCCTTTCCTGGGTGTTGTCTCCTGTCAGGCACCTGAGAATGAGCTTCGTGTGGGCTTAAAGCGTGATGTTCCTACAAGCACAATTTTCATCCTGTGCTGCAGGTATTTCTCAGCTGTTTCCCAGTGCCTGTTTTCTGTTTTCTCTGGCTTCTCCTTATCTCCCATTCCTGCTGTGGTTTACCATAGCCTGAGGTACCTCTCATAACCTGCAATAGCTCTGAAACCCTGGGCTCCTGGCCAGGTTTTTATTATTGTTCTTATGAACTGTTAACTCTCCTTTTACAGAGGTGGATGAAGGAGGCAGACGTGGAAGCTTTTACTTGTACAGCTCTTCTGTCTTTGTTTTCTGCTGGCAATGCTTTGTTCTCAACATCTCTTATTTGTGTGGAAAAGAGTTTTTATTCCCTTGGTGTTGGTCACAATTCTGAGCAGTGTCTTGCACCCTTCCACCTCCTCACTGTGCTCAAATGCCTGTTTCTGAAATATGAACAACAAATATGTATTAAAATTTACAGAAGACACATTCAAAGAACTCAAGAGTAAATTAGAAGTATAATTATTGGATTTCCATAATTGTCATCCTAATGCACTTCAAGAACTTTTTTGTTCTATGTGTTTCCAAACAACTGAATTAAAA
This sequence comes from Cnemophilus loriae, assembly GCA_013397755.1. Classification (NCBI taxonomy): domain Eukaryota; kingdom Metazoa; phylum Chordata; class Aves; order Passeriformes; family Corvidae; genus Cnemophilus; species Cnemophilus loriae. The sequence continues at coordinate 40,093 of VZTF01007410.1, forward strand.
ATTTAATGCAAACACAGGATAGTACCCTTAGTATCCTTAATTTCAGTTAGCAAGGAAAAAAATAGGTTTTCCATTTCTATTGACCAGAGGGGTGTGGCTGCCCCTGGATCCCTGGAAGTGTCCAAGGCCAGGCTGGACGGGGCTTGGAGCAGCCTGGGATAGTGGAAGGTGTCCCTGCCCATGGCAAGGGGTGGCCCCGGATGAGCTTCAAGGTCCTTTCCAACCCAAACCACTCTGTGATTCTATGATAATACTCCTGCTGAAATATTCAACAGCTGTTTCATCCTAATGCTTTGTCACTCTGCTGTGGAACTGGATTTCATCTGTGAATTTTGTGGTCATAATCTGCAGTATTTCAAATGCTGTTGCCTTATTCCACGTGCAGGTGACTTCTGTGGGTGTTTGGGAATAGAACACTTTGTTCTGGTACATAGTATAGTTGACTCCCTTTTATCCTCGGGGATAATGGATAATCACGTCAATACACAATAAGAAATAAGAAATCAAACAGTGTTTGTTAATTCTCCCTTTGATTCCGCAGAATGTAAAAAAGAGAAAGATGAAATTGCATAGCTTCGTGGTAAAATTAACTCTGGTATTTGAGTGCATATCTCTTCTCTCTGCCATCTCCCCATGCCACAAAATTTGTCATTTCCCAACCAGCAAAGATCTAGCTGTCACCTTATTGAGTGCACCATGTGTCCCCCACACCCCTGGAATAGAAATTGTTCAGGACAGGAGGGCCAGGGAGCTCCTGGAGCGGGGCCAGCGCAGGCTGCGGAGCTGAGGAAGGGCCTGGAGCATCTCCGTGCCCAGGAAAGGCTGAGGGAGCTGGGGCTGCTCAGCCTCGAGAGGAGCCCCAGCTGAGAGGGGCCCTCAGCCCTGGCTGTCCCTGTGTGCAGGGAGGGCTCCGAGCAGGGCCCAGGCTCTGCTCCGGGGGCCCAGCAATGGCACCAGAGCCACGGGCAGGGACTGATGCCAGCAATTCCCCCTGCACAGGAGGCACAACTTCTTCCCTGGCCAGCGCCCAGCCCTGACCAGATTGTCCAGAGAGGCTGTGGGGTCTCGTCCCTGGGGCTGTTGCAGAGCTGTGTGCACACAATCCTGTGCCCTGTGCTCTGGGATGGCCCTGCTGGAGCAGGGAGGTGCCACCAGGTGCCCACTATGGTCTCTTTCATCCTGACTGATTATGTGGAAGTGACATGGTTTTCTCCTTCCCAAGGGAATTAGCCACAGGTGAAGGAGCCTCTTTGCCAAAACACTGGGAAGGGGAAGGGAACATTAGCAGGCCAATGTGACGTGTGCTGAGCTCCTGCAGAGGTTTGTAAATCAGAGCTGCTGGGGTTGGAGGGAGCTTAGGACCAACACTCAGAGCCAAACAGTGGAAAATCCAGCCAGGCAAGGTGCATGCAGCACGAGGTGTGGCTGGTGGGGCTTGGGGAGGTTTTAACTCAGGAGCTGTCCATCAGTGTTTGGTGTCCTAAGCTGGCATTTCAAAGGCCAAGTGCAGTGTTCTGGTTTGCTCTGGAGTTTAGCAGTGGCAGAGGGAATAAGTGACTGGATCTCCACGTGTCTCCAGCCCTGGGGTGCCCAACTGCTCCATTTCAGTGGCAATATCACAGCAATTTCTGATGAAATTGTCCCTGTGCTCATCTGCATTCTGCCACGTGTAACAGCAGGAGCAATGTCCTGTGGTGAAACAAAAGAGTTTGGTGGCACTTCTCCCATGTTCAGAACTCCAGTGAGCTGCAGACTTTATTTTCTTGTCTTGAGGAGTATAAAGTTTGAGTCCAAGTCCTCCTGTAAAGACAGGTGCAAGGTCTCCAAACAATCCCTATTTTCCTCTGTTCACACGTTACCGTTTTTCTTTTGCCTCCCAGTTTAACCAGCTGATCGTTTTTCCCATTCTCTGTGAGTGCTTCTCTTGCTGTTGATTTGCACAAGAATTCATTTTCCATGTTCCTTTTCTGTGTCTGATTCCTATTCCCTGCTCCAGCCTGGTGTTCTCAGCTGCATTCCTAAGGCCATCTTCATGGTTAGTTCTTTCCAGCTTTCCAGTCAGTTCAGGCTGACTTAGGCACCTTGGGAACATTTTAGAGAAACATAGTTAAAGGCAGCAGATAAACTTCCAGTGGGTGGTTCTGCCAATGATAGGATGTGGTGCTGGAATTTTTGCTCTCATGGCAGCAGAACTGGGAGCAGGTGCTTGGAAGAGAAGTAAGAACTCCCATGGAAGTGCCATAACAGCTGTAGTTAAACCAAAATGAAAGAAAAGAAAAACTGGGTCTTAAAATTTGTGTTTTCTTTCTGTCACAGCTTTTTGGATTAACTCTTTAGGGTTTTAATAGTACCGAAGGAAAAAATGATAACTTGAGACATTGTAAAATAATTCAGAGTTTCCTCCAGGAAATGAAGTTTCTGATAGCAGCGTTCAAATCCCTTACTGATTATTTGTAAATCCAAGGGTGTATTTGTTTATTTAAATACCAACAGGCTCTTGGCAGAAGTTAAAGGCTGCTGAACATCTTTTCTTATCAGTGAAGCCCCTGTGAAAATTGTTCTGTCATTGGAAATTCTCGTGATGGGCACTTCCCCTCCTCAGTGACGCTCTGGAGATGGGTGGCACTCAGTCCTCAAGTGGTTCTTAGCCTGCAGAATGACAGAGCCATTTTATTTCATGGAATCACAGGATCACTAAGGTTAGAAAAGACCTGCAAGATCATTGAGTCCAACCTTTGACCTAACACCACCACGTCCACTAAACCATTTTGTGCAGTGCCACATCCTCATTCTTCACACTATATCAGAAAATGTTAGAGTAGAAAACTGGAAACAAAGGTGTTAAAGGAAATAGAGGAAATACAGGGCTGTGGATCAACTTTTTCGGTAATTATACTAATAGTTAATTCCTTCTATAGTTTGTTTCCTCACCTCTCTGTCAGTTAAGATACTTTCTTATTCATATGTTTGATAACGAGTGAAAATGGTGTCCTCTACCTATTCAGTTCTGCTCTTCCATCCAGGGGGACATTTTTTGCTTCTCTAAAGATCAATTAAGACAAAAGTCATCACAGAACACAGGGCCATTGCAGACAAGAAAAAAAGAGCAATTGTGTATTTTTCTGGTGAGCAGAAAAGAGAAAGACTTCGCCGTGATTCCTGATTGCTCCTGACAAAGCAAACAGCCATCTCCAGGGTGATTTGCAAAATGTATCCCCATCACATTCTGCTCTTGACCAGGAGAGCTGGAGAGGGACTTTGGACAAGGGATGGAGTGACAAGGCAAGGAGGAATGGCTTCAAACAGACAGGGGAAATTTAGGTGAGATATTGGGAAGGAATTGTGCCCTGGGAGGGTGGGCAGGCCCTGGCACAGGGGGCCCAGAGAAGCTGTGGCTCCCTCTGGATCCCTGGCAGTGTCCCAGGCCAGGCTGGACACTGGGGCTTGGAGCAGCCTGGGATAGTGGAAGGTGTCCCTGCCGATGGCAGGGGGTGGCACTTCACGGGCTTTAAGGTCCCTTCCAACCCAAAGCAGTCTGGCATTTTATGAACAGGTGAGAATCCTCTTTTCCTTAAGACTCTAAAGGTATCTACAACAGCTCACATCATGGGAAAAATGGGTAAAACTTAAGTACTTGTTACTTGTAAAACATCAAAGGGAGTGTCCTGCCACCAGCACACCAGGATTTGAATAATGTCCATGCAACAGTCCTCACAAAACCTTATCTTACAGTTTAGGGGAGAGCGTCTCCCTTAAATAACTAAAAAACTTGACCAAGAAACCATAACTAAATGTAAATACATGGAACTACCAAAAATATTCAAAGAAAAAACAAAACAGCAAAACACTCGGTTCTGGAAAGCCTCTCAGCTGCTGGAATCTGACATTCCCTGAGCCAGAGTGGGGTAAAGAATTGCAGCCATTCTTCTTATTCTGCATGACAGAATCTCCAAAATGCAATGGGATGGGGATTGCCTTGGTACCTGTGCTGGTTTTGGCTGGGGTAGGGTTCATTTTCTTCCCGGTGGCTGGAATGGGGCTGTGTTTTCGATTTGTGCTGTGCTCTCGTGCTCCACAAACCCATCCTATCTGGCTTTCTTTTTCTCTGGAAAAAGCATTTCAAAAATTCTGATGACCTTCACAGGTCTCAGTTTAGAGACAAACTTAGGAGAGAATGCTTTGGAATGAGTGTTTTCTCTAAAGAAAAAGGGTTCAGCAATCCCTTTTCTGCCAATGAGAAAATGAATACCAGTAGGTGAAAGTGAAAAAACCCAACCGTTTATTGACAACAATAAAAAAAGCAAAGTGCCCACACCAAAACCAAGCCAAACAGTTAAAGAAAACACAAAAGCCACTGAAGGATTGCTGCTGCAGTCTCTCCAGGCCAGGGAAAGGGGAAAAAAGAAACTTCTTGCTTAAGCTAACGAAAAACCAAGCAACAAAGTGCCCGCCGATCTGCACCGCACTGAGCACGCCCGGGAGCGAGGCTTTGAACAAAGCCCGCGCAAGAGCCCCCAAGGCTCCCGCCCCTACTCCGGACCCACCCCAAAGCTACAGCAGCCATTTCTGGGCATAAAGTAGATGATTAGGGAATAGAGTATCATCATAAAATCACCCCAACACAAAAGGGGAGTTTTTCACATGTTTGAAGCACATGAGCCTGTTGGAGTCACACAAGAAACAGTCAGGGAAAGAGATTCTCTGCTTCAAGTACAGAAAGCACCAAAACAGTAAGAGCCCAGCCCTCCTTTAGTACAAACCAACAGCCTACAAACTCCAAGGGAATGCTTTTCAATCATTGTTACCTACTCACTGCCCTCTTGGCATCATTTCTTCTGAATGATGCCGCACAACAGGAAGTAACCAGATACAATTTTTTTTCCTCTGCAGTCCTTCAAAATCCTCTTCGTGTGCCCATCATCAAAGGCAGCACGAGTTTCACAGTAAGAAACCTCTCAGAGCTACAAATTCAATCCTCTGGGAGGAAGTTCAGCACTTATCAGCATCTTCCTCCTTTTTTATTAGAAATGAAGGCATGATCCTAAAGTAAAAGGAAACATATTGGCAACTGTCAGCTCTTGGGAAGACATCACCAATAATTTTGTCATGAAAATAAGTGTACAGCCCATAGCAGTGCTGTTATTTAAGTCTGTTAACATCCTTGGAGTGATATCTCACAATTATTTCACCCCAGCACCCAGGAACTGCTGCTTTCAGGTAATCTGGAATATAAAGAGTTATCAAAAATGTTCATGTCGCCAATGTTTTCTGCTTTAGAGAAGGAAATAAATTGGATTTTAGTTGTTTTCTTGTACTATGCCAATCTCTGGCCCTGAAAGCGAGCAGTCCTTTTTACAGACTTTTAGTAATTTTCTTTATTAAAAATAACTGCAATACAAACACAAACACCTGCAGCCACATAAGATCTGTGATATTTTAATAACATTTGCTAATCGTTTCCGTGTCCTTTGTAAATCCTTTGAAGCTCAGTTTCTTACAACTGCATCCTAATACACATCTTCTTTTAATATCAATGTTTTCAAAATGTCAAATTAATTCTTTAACGATCTTGTTGACACCCAAAAGCTTTTGAGCTTCAATCAGATAAAACGAAGCTCTCTTAGCCCAGCATCAGTCCCCAAATGTTATTAACTTTGCTTTGTGTTTTGTGCAGACACCTGAAATATTACATGCAATTAAGAGCCTTTTGATCTTCAAAGGCTGACGTGCAGGGGCTGAAACGATCCCTGGGTGCCAGAGTCACAGGGACACCTGCTCTTGGATTAATTTCCCAAACCCCAACAATTTCCACTGATTTCACAACACATCCTGCATGAAAAGCCTGGACTTCTTACCAAATAGATGAAAGAAGACAGTAAAGCTTGTTTGTCTCTCCTGACTCGTTTAAAAATCTTCTGTATCGTATTTTTAAACTAATATTTGACCTAGTGTTTTAAATATTTAAGTATTTAGCAGTCCAAAATCATGACAATTAATACAAAGTCCAACAGCCAATAAATACTGAATTTTCCAAACAAAAGCGCCCTTTCCAGGTGCTCTTGTTGTTCCTTTAGACAAGATTTGTTGAAGGCTGGGTGGCCACATGTTTCAGGGTGGCAAAATTGGGGCTTTTTTGACTCCAAAAGCTGAGCCAATCGTTTGAACAGATAAATCAGAATTGTGATGTACTGAGACCATCCCAAGGTAATCAGAGATGGGATGGTGGAAAATCCAGAACCTTCTGAATGGGAGTGAAAACTGAGTGATCCCAAATGCTGTGGCCCCAAATCCATGGGGTTTGGCAGGACTGGGACAATATTCCTTTGTCATTCACAACTTACCCACTTGCTTTGCTGCCAGCCTCTTCCGATTAAGTGGTTTAAATCCCATATCCAAGGATCAAATAGCCCCAGGCACAAAACTCTTCCTAAATTAAAGTGCTGAATATCTGAAGGCCTTCCATAGCTGTGAGCTCTACACTGAGTGTGGACAATACAAATGAGGGCAGAGCAATAACAGTTATAATGATAAAAAAATTCTAATTTATCATTTCACCATTTGCTTATCATGGGAAACACATGGAAAATTATTTCCCTGAATGAATCTACAGTGAAATTCAAAATTAGATCTTCACTCATCAGAGGAACATGTTTCTGGAAAAATCTCTAAAAAGCAACAACTTACTAAAAACACAACACACCACTCAGCTAGAGCTTGATTTTCTGCAAGGAAGTGCACGGTGGGACTGCTTGCAGTGAAGGCAGGGGGAAATTCCTGGTCCTCACAGTCTTTTTGAAGGGAAAAACTCCCAAATAGGTAAAAAATATTCAAGTACTTCTGAAAACCTCAAGTATTTCTAGAGCCCTGCCAAGAGAGCGGAGTTCTCCACCACAAAATGAAGACTTCATTTCAGTGGGAGAAACAAAAATACATTGGGAAGATAAATCCTGTGAAAGATGAAGAACAGTGCAGTAGTTGAGAGAGATGGAAAGGGACTATAAAGCCACCCTAATTCCATATAAAAGCACAATATAGAATTTTGTATAGCCTTAAAAACTCCTGATTATTCACAAACAGCCAAAGAGGAAACACACTTCATATGTCAGCTATAGATAACTCATATTGTGCTGCTTCCCTGCTGCTTCCCTGGTTATTGTATTGCTCTTCCAAGCCTCCTGAAGTCCTTGCCTCATAAACCACAGAGATAATTCCAATATATTATCCCCATCATCATCTGCTTACAGACCTTTATGATCCATGCTCATTCCAGTTTTCCCACTTGCCTGTACTGACAAGACACGAATTTTGCCACAGGGCCACAGCCCAGGCTGGCTCAGCCCTTGGTCTCAGTGGGGATCTTTAGGTACAACCTGAATTAATAAAAATGAACACAGGACCCTGAGGAGCTTCCAAACCACTGAAATAAAAAAATTCTGTGTATTCCCTCCTGTGGATGTGGTACCAAACCCATAGAAGCTTGTAGACAAAGCAGACCTTAGAAATGCTCCAAATCTCTTCATTTCTCTTATTTCAGGAAAAAAACCAAATTAATATCTTCAGTTTTTTTCTTCTAAGTCACATTACAGAAGGCTGTGTTCTCTTACTTTTCTTTCTACATATAACCTCCTACTTCCATACCCATGGAAGCATTTCAGCTGCAAAGAAACATCTCCTGACATAATTGTGAAAAATTACAGCAAGAGATTTTTCTCTCCTGTTCCTCTTCTGTTTCTATTTTAAAAAATAAAATTATATTTGATCCAATTTCTTGATTTCCAGATGAATAAGCTGGTCTTGGTTCACAGAGCTGGGAATTGCTATTAACTGATAATAGAAATGAATAGACCAAAATTATTTTAAAAATATCATGTCAAATTTCGGTTTCAGTTTTAAAAGCTAGATTTCATTAAGTAATCAAATACTTTTTTATCTTCATATTAACCAAAGGAAATTTAAGAACATTTAGTATTAGCATCTATTAAATGAAATTTACAGATATGAAAAGTCACGGTTTTCATTTCAGCCTTGGCCTGCATGTCTGAAATAGATTGGAAAACGCTCCAAAGATGCGAAACATTGGATCTGGGAATAAACCATTGCTTGTGAGTTGAAGCAAAAACTTTTCAAGAACATTTTGGGGAAGTATCTTCTGCATTTAGCTGAAGATGGGAAGATTTCAGCAGAGTTTTTCCTACTGTTTGTAAACACTTTGATCCTATGTCCTTTAGCCTGCCTTAGGAAAATTTTTAAAAACTCCACATTTTCCTTTGGAATATCTCTTCCCTTTTGCTGTGCATGGGGTCTTGCTGAGGCATCACTCAGGCACACACATCTCCTGGAGGCACAGACCCAACAGGAGCTGGGGTCTCATCTTGCATCTGCTCCCAGAGGGGAGGTGAAAGGACATCCTGGCTGGGAGCTTTATCCAGCCTTTCTTCCCTTTGGAAAAAGCCTTTTGTAGGCACCCCGCAGGTTTGGAACTCTGTGCTGAGAAAGTGAAGTTACACAGGACTGGGGAGCAGATCTCAGACACCATTTTCAGAGAATCAGAAAATCCCAGAATGGTTTGGGTTGGAAGAGACCTTAAAGCCCTTCCAGTACCACCCCTGGCATGGGCAGGGACACCTTCCACTATCCCAGGCTGCTCCAAACCCCGTCCAACCTGGGCTGGGACACCGCCAGGGATCCAGGGGCAGCCACAGCTTCTTTGGGCACCCTGTGCCAGGGCCTCCCCACCCTCCCAGGGAACAATTCCTTCCCAGTATCCCATCTATCCCTGCCCTCTGGCAGTAGGAAGCCATTCCACCTTTTGCAGTCACTCCCACCCTTGTCCATCTCCACCTGTCCTGCTTTTCCTCCTCCTGTCATTTTCCTGCTCATGAGAAGCTCCACTTCTTTCCCTATTCTCCACTGTTAATTTCTCCTGCCTGTAGCAGAAAATAGTCAGTCTCTTGATTTTCACGAACAGCTGGTGCCTAGCCAGGACTTCTTGCCAGGCTTTAAAAAAGAAGAATTTTTATCTCAGTGATATTTGTTTTCTTACTGGTGACTCAGAGGAACAGTTCCTGCTTGGGCCTTTTCCTCTCACACATTAGATGATTCCTCTAAATCAGTGTAGGAGGAACTCAAGAGATTCCCAGCCCCACCTTGCTGCACGTTGAACTACAATCTTAAGCATCTATGTAAGCAGTGTGAACCTAAATTTTATGAAACACTGACATTAGTGGGAATACTTGTATTTCTGAAGGTAAAAGTCTGGTTTTGCACAATAGAAGTCCCCACTCTCTTTAGCATCACCTGTTTAAAGAGGAACTAAAGCTATCCAGCCAATAATTCCTAAGGAATGGAAGTAATTTCCATTGAAATAGTATATTGTTTTAATCAGACAGAATTCTTAGAAATTATTAATATTCCTCACTCTTTTCTGAGCTTACATTAGTAACAGTCCAGGATATTGCAGCAGGATGTACCTCAATTGAAAATATCGATTTCTTCTTTCATGCTTTTAACAGGCATTTATTTTCTTAATGCTATAACTAAGTGGAGGGAGCAGTGTTTGAAGGGTAAGGTTTTTTGGCTTTCTGCATTCCCTAACGTTTCCAGGTATTCCAAAAGCATGGAAGCACATTTTCCCTCCGCTGACAGGGGCAGTGGCTCAGTGACTGCCTCAGTTATCATGGAAGCTAAAGCTGATTTAATCAATGCACCCTTATTCCTTCGTGAGCTCTGGGCCTGCATGATTTGTCTTGACAAGTTCTTCATCATTTTTTTTGTGATTTTACATCCCCTTCAAGGCACAGTTCCCCAATTCCATGTGGGAATTGTCAGGTAGCATCTGGTGAAACAAAGCTGACAAGTGTATTCTGTCAGGTTTAGCAAATTAAAATGTGAAGAAGTCAGGCTTTGCGATGGGTGATAGCATCTACAGGAGGGTTTTCTGCCTTAGAGAGTCAGAAAAGAAGCCCAGCCAGTCTCTGGCACAGTGTCTGGCTTGAGGTGACAGATTTTACATTTTCTATAGTTTTTACTTGGATTTATTGCGCTCAGAAATAGATGAAATTAAAGGGAATGTCTGGGCTGTCCCAGCCATTCTAGAAAAACAGTGAATTTTATTGTTGTACTACAAAAATGCAAATGGTTCTGTGAAAAATTCTTATTTTGGTGCTGATTTATTTGATATCACATATTAAATCTTCATGTCCTGGGTATTCTGGGGAAGACTTTCAATAGAGTGTCTTTTACAACAAAAAGCCTGCCTGTGTTTACATTTTAAGGATTTTTGTGGTCCTCTCAGGACTATCTGCACACTGAAACCAATAAAAATCATGTTGCTGCTGGAGCTTGACCTCCTTTGACATCAGAGTACCTTGTGCAGAGCAACTTTATGTCCTTCCCTGATAGAGATTTTAAAAAGATGCATAAGAACACCCCCAATACTCTCTTTGGAGGTCCAAGAGGTAGAAATGCTTTCAATTCATTGTCATGAGACTGAAAAAAATATTCACCGAGATTTATTCGGGGTTGGCATTTCTGGCTGGTTGTTTTTTGCTACAAAACACTGTAAATCCAAACTGTTCCATGTTGTGGGGGGAACAGCCTGGATGTAACATCGTGCTGCTCATAACCTGGGCACTTTTAGCTTGTTTAATGCATTAAGTCCATTAAAGGCGAGTTCTGTGAGGGCAGCGTTTGATCTCTCCCAGGGATTCTGTACCCCAGCCTGCTTTTAAATGTGCTCAGTGCTATACACAGTGTTTTAAGAATGTGAAAAAGGCATTAACATCTGAAATCACCAGGGAAATGGAAAATACAAGGGTGAAATTCTGGTTTTTAGCCTTTGTATGTGTGCTTGAGGTGAGTGCTGTCACCTCTTGGTGCTGTGGGGAGCCAGGAGTGAACATTCTCCTCTGTGAATGCACTTTGCAGTCACCTGGAGGGATCAGGGGTTGTTTTTCCCTTCTTTTCCCTGGCACTAGGCATGCTCAGTTGGGACTGATGCAGTTTGCCAGTTCCACAATAGTATTTGTAGTCCTGGCCCATGTCACAAGTCTGAGCAATGACATCACAACTGAACCTGCCCTTGGTACACATTTAAGGACACTGGGTATCAGCCCACCCAGGTAAGATTCGTTCACTCATTAAGCAGAGAATTGTTGATGTCAGCCTGAATTTGGGCTTCTGTTCCTCATGTTTTAACAAAACCGTTGATTTCAATGATTTTCAAATAATTTCTTTTTGGAGTATTTTTAGCTTTACAAATATTGCATGGCTCTGAGATTAGCCCGAGATGCTGTCAGATCTTGTCAAGTGCAACCCTGAGTAATTGCAAACCAGGGTGATCAGTCTTTATATCAACTCCTTTCAGTGCAGTGCACAGGGAACTGGCGCTGGGAAAAGGCACTTTTCTACCACGTGGCAGAGGTTTGGAATGGTTCAGTGTGCTCTCGGAGACAAGCTTGCTTGGGCATCTGATGTGTGGAAGAAGCCCACTGACAGCTGCATAAAGTGTCAGAGGCCTGTCAGAAGTGAAAATCTTTGTTACCACCAGGGCAACACAGCAGGAGATCCAATTTTTGTATTTACTGCCTGCACAAGGAAAGGGTGCAGGGCAGAAATCCATCAAAGGTTTTTCCTTGCTGGTCTTAAGAATTTAAAAATTCTTAAGAGCCAGAGCCTGTGTGATCTCTTGCTTGCTCTTCTAATGCCATAACACCAGGAAAGTTCCTTGCAAGTCTTATGAGGAATGATTTTCCCGTTTGCTTTGTTTCTTATTATACCTAAGAACATATTCTTACCTCTGCTCTCCAGTCTTTTCAAATCTTCCTTCTTTGTCCAGATTTTGGAATGAATACACGTAATTTTGGTTTTGGCAGGTGAATGCAGAGTCAGAGGGAAGGGAAGGGAAGGGAAGGGAAGGGAAGGGAAGATGACTGATCGCTCTTTGTTATGAGAGTCACAACTGAAATGGGCACAGTGCACTATGAGTTAAGCCAGAGAGAGTGGTTTTAGCTTGGGGAAGGTGATTTGGTCTTTATTTCCATCTCAGATGTTCACATTGTACAGAACACACAGAACTGATACTTATTTTTTGTTAAATTTCTCTAATACAGAATGCTCAGCCGTAGCCAGGGTTTGTAGCTGACCTAAGAACAATTTCCTATGAACTCAACAATTCAAGTGCTCTCTTAAGCTTAACAAGGGAAATTGGGACTGTTGAGCCACCGAAGATGATGAGTAAAATAGTGATTGGAATTGATGAGTAAAATAGTGCTTGGAATATTCCTTTGATGAGTTCTTGTAACCTGGATCACTTAAGGTGTGCACTCCACTTATTGAGGAAAGCGCCGCACACCAGAGTTGCAGAGCAGGAGCAAAGCCCACACCTTCAAAAAATGTTTGCATTAAACCAAGTTACTGCTTAAAAAAGGATGCCTGTATCTGTCAGAGGGGCTTTCCATCTCACTGTAACCATGGGTGCTGACCTGTTCCAGCACAGTGCCACTGCATAGCCCTCGAGGAACAGCTGAAGTGTTTAGGGAGATCTGTTTGTATATTTTAGCACATTCAGAAAGAGCAGAAGGTGTTAATTTGTGAAGCAAACTATTTGGTTGGAGCAGAAAAACTCATAATTCCATGTCCTGTTTTTCCATGTTTCCCTTTGTCTCACGTTGGTTTGGCTGGATGTTGTTAATGTGGAACCAAACATAGAATCCTGGAATTATTTGGGCTAGAAAATCCCTCCCAGCCCATCCAGTCCAAGCTGTGCCCGATGCCCACCTTGTCCGCAGCCCAGAGCACTGAGTGCCACCTCCAGGCCTTCCTTGGACACCTCCAGCAATGGGGACTCCAAACCTCCCTGGGCAGCCCCTGCCAAGGCCTGAGCACCCTTTCCATGCAGAAATTCCTCCTGGTGTCCAAACTGAGCCTCCCCTGGCACAGCTTGAGGCCGTTTCCCCTTGTCCTGTCCCTGTTCCCTGGGAGCAGAGCCCGACCCCCCCTGGCTGCCCCCTCCTGTCAGGGAGTTGTGCAGAGCCACAAGGTCCCCCTGAGCCTCCTTTTTCTCCAGGCTGAGCCCCTTTCCCAGCTCCCTCAGGTGCTCCTCACAGGACTGACTCTCTAAAACATATCCTACATTCCATAATGTGGAACTCCCTTCCTGCTTTACACAAGGTGCTTTCACTTTAGAGCAGTTGTGCTTGTGCAGGTCTCATTTTTGTTATGTAGGCCATGTATAAGTTGATGTAAATGTATATAAAATGAGAGCTAGTAAGTTTGATTCTGCATATTTTACAGACCTGCCAGCATCAACAAATCAAACCAGCGTAAGCAGATTTCTTACTTTGTTTTTTGTGACTGCAGAAGGTTTAAATACATCTTCATCTTCCAGCATCTGACAGCAGCAGTTCCTGATCATGTGATAACTACTTTGCATTTGTTTTCTGTGGTCTGTTAAAGGTCAGTAATGGATCAGGTGTGGGCAAGGCTTTGTGGGCACTCAGTGCCCAGGGTCAGTCAGATGTTGTTCCCTGGGATTGAGCTCACCACTGTCATGTTCTCCAGGACCTCCACTGGGTTCAGGGAGATGGCTCGAGGCAGGAGGTTCTGCTTGGTTTGGGAAGAGTGTGGGGGGAGCTGGTTCTTCTGTAACTGGGTGAGGCTTTGGACAGGGCAGTGCTTGGTCAGCAGACTGGCTTTGTAGGCAGGGTGGGGTTTGCTGTTGTCATCCTCAGGAAGCCCCGTTTGATGTTATTTGGGGTTCTTTTCAGTGTATGATGTAAAGCCTCAGACAATTCTCAGATGCTCTGTTAATATGGGCACAGGATTCTCACATTTAGTGGCTGTGCATGCAACTTAGACATGAAGATGTGATCAGAGGGATGGAGCAGCTCTGCTGGGAGGAAGCTCTGGGAGAGTTGGGATTGTTCAGCCTGGAGAGGAGAAGCTCTGGGGTGACCTCACTGTGGCCTTCCAGTGCCTGAAGGAGCTACAGGAAACATGGAGAGAGACTCTTTACAACGGATGGAGTGACAGGACACGGGGAATGGCTTCCCAGTGCCAGAGGGCAGGGATGGATGGGATATTGGGAAGGAATTGTTCCCTGGGAGGGTGGGGAAGCCCTGGCACAGAGAAGCTGTGGCTGCCCCTGGATCCCTGGAAGTGTCCAAGGCCAGGTTGGATAGTGGGAGGTGTCCCTGCCCACGGCAGGGGATGGAACAGTATGGGCTTTGATGTCTCTTCCCAACCCGAACCGTTCAGTGATTCTGCAAAGAGTTGTTCTATCCATCTAAATTTGACTTACTGGCATTAAAGCAAAAGTAGTTTCCTCCTATTTGGAAATGACGTGACAGTGTCCTCTGGTGGCCTGACAGCTGGAGTTCCACTGCATCTGCTGCCTGCTCACCTTTTCCATTCTAATTAGAAGGAATTGTGGCATAATTGCAAACAAAAGGGCTGGACATTAATCACTAGCAGGAATTTATGGAATAATGTTACAGCGTGTGTGTGTATCTTCTGCAGTAGCCTAATGACTGATATGAAGGGCAGGGACAAGTTTCTTTAGGACATTTCATACATATATATGTGTGTATATATATATATATATATATTTATTTATTTATTTATTATACACCTGTGGTACACCTGCACAGGTACACCTTCAAGGAAATCCCTGAGATTGAAGCCAGGAATTATTGACAAACTTATTACATAATAGAGCATTAAAGGATCAAAGTAAAAGCTTCTGGCACTATTAATCTATTAAGTGGAGTGGAGACTGATTATTTTTCCCCTGTATTTGTCTGTGTAGGCAGAACTTCAAGCCCGAGTCTGCTCTCCAAGAGCCCTTGACCTGTAGGGCTCAGTTCTAGGTCCCAAAATTTAATGCATTTTAACCCAAGCATGGCTTCATCTCTCAAGATCCAGGAATATTAACTGATTCCCTGCATCAGGGTATAAATGTCTGCTTCCCGAAAGGAATGCTAGTTGGAATATTAATGATTGAATTCAGTTAATTCAGAAACCAAGGAAGACAGAAAGTCGACTTTAAAGCTCCTCATGATGCAGATTTCGAGCCTTTCACTTTTGCAAGTGCTTTTCATTCAAACTCTGAGGGAAAAGGTTTGTGGGGCTTTCATCTGCCTTGAGACTGCGTTTTTGGAAGCTAAAAAACTGAAGAAGAAGTTCAGCAGGCGCTCCAGATGTTTGAGGTTTCTGTGAATAAGAACAGGTCCTGAATAAACATGCAACAGAAAAATGGTGGGCGAATTCCCATGGAATCCCAGAATGGTTTGGATTGGAAAGGACCTTTAAAAGCATCCAATTCCAACCCCCTGCCTTGGGCAGGGACACCTCCCACTGTCCCAGGGTGCTCCAAGCCCCATCCAACCTGGCCTTGGACACGTCACTTTTAACCCCCTTAATGCTGAGCTGTTTTTCAGCTGACAGGGAAAACCTCCAAGTTAAAATGTTAGAATTGAGGAAACTCTTGTAGTTCTTGTGTGGGAAATTTCCTGGTCCTGTCAGTTGTCAATGGCTGCCTAAATCCTGTAAGGGAATTTTCAAAAATGGACAGAGAAATGGATTTCTCACAGAGAAATTATTTGAGGGTCTGACTCCTGTTTCTGCCTCAGAAAACATTGCCTTTAATTTTTGGTTCCAAAATGAAATTGTTGAGGAATATTGCGTTAGTGATGGCATTTTTGATCAGAGCAGAGTCTGACCCAGACCTGGGTGAGTGCAGTTGTAGTTTGGGTATTTCAACAGCTTGGTTTTTCTGTCCAAAAATAGAAAATATCTGCTATGAAAACGTTGCTTACAAACAGACTCTGATTTATGAGCCTTCTGAAGATCTATTTACTAGGCTAAGGAAATGTACCAATTAGCTGGGGTGGCACAAAGTAGTTTAAAGCCATAATTAACAAAACAAATTAGACACTTTGGTGGTTCTTATCTTTCTTCTAAATAATGAATGCACTTTCCCTGTGGTTAGAAAGGTCAGCTCTGGATCCACGTTCCCTATTTGGCCATTTAAACTACAGTGAAAATGCTGGAATGTGATGCCAAGTATCAGGAAACTGAGAATCTACATGGAATTTTGTTTGCCTCTCAATCTCATCCTTGAAATGTCATGTTCAGGCAGTGATTCTTCCACCATTTCCTCCTTGATTTTTGTTGTTAGCTCATCCTTTCACTTTGGAAGAGATGAGGAGTGAAACTTTTGCAGGAACACTGATTTCTCCACACTAATTCACCCCTATCTCCTCCTGCATCACATCACTTGGTTCTCACCAGCTCCACGATCCTCCATCATTTTTGTTGCATTTCTATTCAATATCTTGGTTGGGAGTATCCAAATGTGGAGAAAAGACCTGTGAGGTTTTGTCCAGGTGTGGTCCCACCTCCCAGCTCTGGGATACGGGGCAGGTGCCAGAGGACAGGATCCCTGTGCCCTGTGTGCCATCTGTTCCTTCCCTTGCCAGCTGGATAAACAACTTCCCACCTGCTCTGTGCCACCACTGCCATGCAAAACAAGGGGGTGGGAGACAGAGCCTTGCTCTTTCTGAGGGAGTAATTAGGATTTATTTCAGGGGAAGACATCCTGATATCACAATTGCAGGGAAAACACAGCAGCATGGATGGATTGGAATCAAAGGTATGGTTAATCAAAGTAATAAACTTCCCAAATTCCAGAATAAATGTAACATAGTTCAGATAGCAGATTATGGCTATGTAATGATCGGGGACTAATCAGAATCCCAGAAGGGTTTGGGTTGGAAGGGACCTTAAAGCTCGTCCAGGGACACCTTCCACTATCCCACATTGCTCCAAGCCCTGTCCAACCTTGGACACTTCCAGGGATCCAGGGGCAGCCACAGCTTCTCTGGGCAGCCTGTGCCAGGGCCTCCCCACCCTCCCAGGGAACAATTCCTTCCCTGCCCTCTGGCAGTGGGAAGGCATTCCCCCTTGTCCTGGCACTCCATCCCTTGGAAATAGTCTGTGTCCATCATGTATTGCTTGATTTACTGGAAATTCATCTGGGAAATTTTTCTGGGTCTCAGCACTAATAATAGGAGAATTTTTGCATTTTCTGTGTAAAAACTCCTAAATAGCACAGTAACATTTGTTTATTACTGTGAAGTGGTTCAAAACACAGCCTGTAGGTACCAAGGTGAAAATTAATTTGGTGAATAACGCTACATTATTGCAGACCCTCCAAAGTTAATCATGGTTAACAAAGAACCTAAACATTCATGCTGTCACTTGACTAATTGGCTTTCGACATCAAGATATTTTAGAAGATGAATTGTTCTGTCCAGCCAACATAAAGATTCTGTGCCAAAAATAGCCTGCACTTCAAATGGAAAATAATTAAACAATCAATGTGTGGTCCAGAAATGTCTCATGTTTTATTTCTAATCTTGCAAAGGATTCATAGGAACAGCAGAAATGGTTCAAGAGACATTCTGTGGTGTGAACTCTATGATTCAAGGCAGTGACTGCGAAGGTGGAGGGAGAAATCCACTGAGAAATCAGCTGCACTTGTTCAGGAGTTGAAAAAGATAAACCTGTAAGATAAATTAATGTATAAAATAAAATCATCGGTGGTTTTGAGGTCGCAGCTACATCAAACTGGTTTAAATTCTTTCCTGAATGTTGGCACTTGGATTGAACAGATCTGCACAGGCCATTCAAAGGTTTGACTTTTATTAGTGAAAGTTTTTGTATTTAATTAATTAACATTGTTTTTCAAATGGCTTTTTTTTCTTAGGGTAGTAATTGTTAAGGAAGACACATTTTTGGAGTATTTTATTTATTTGAAATTTGTGAAGGAAACCCCTGAGTGGACAGTTTTCTCCCTATTAGGGAAAACCTTGTAAAGTTTCAGCCCTGCAAGTGTCAGATTGGGGTGGTTTTTTTTAGTATTTATCTCCCCTGTTTTGGCCTGTGTTATTCATTGCTGCTGCTTTTCAAAGAAACGTAGCATTGCTTTTTCATGGAAAATTTACCATTAAATTGCAGATGCCATGGATGAGAGCACTGTAACGGCAAGAAAAGAGATTTGACATGCAAATATGTCAGGATCTAATTCCATTCTTGTTGGAGTCAATGGGAATTGTAAAATTGACTTCAAATGGCGACGGGAGCAAATGCACGATGCTGAGGTTAAAAATGAAAAGACCTTGCTGTTTAATCAGAGATGCTTCTTATTGTCCTGGACCCACTTAGATCTGCAAAGTAGCACTGCTTAAAAGTGCCTGGGTTTAATTATTTGTTTAATGATGTTAATGCAGCTTTGCAGAGGAGTCTGTTCAAAGACAGCAGAGGTCTGGTCCTGACAAGCACTGAGTGCTCTCCAGTGTCCCAGTAATTCCATGGACAACATCAGGCTGGCAGTGAGGCTCCCAGTCCTGTGTTTGGCCACGTGGGACCTTTGATGAGTTCCTGGAGGAGCAGAACACAGGGATGGATCAGTGGTTTCCTTGGGAATCTCCAGGCGCTTCCTGACAATCCTTTTGGCTCACGGCTCCGTCAAGCAAAGTGGTGACATCTTATTTTATGATTGATTTTTCCTTGATGCCTTATTTTCCAGCAAGTGCTTGGATCACTACACAGAGTGTGAAGACAGAGGGGTTTCTCTCCTGTGTTGTACCTTGGTTGGTTCCTTTTAAAATGTATTGTTTTCACCCAAGCATGCGCAAGTTGGAAGCTGGAACATTCTGGATGCAGAATGCACTGGTCGGGAAAAGGGTGCTATAAAAGCTTTAAGAAGCAGCAGCAATTAAGAAAAAAATTGAGCTTTTCATTGGAAGGTGGAGGGTTTTAGGGAAGCTCTGTGGAAGTTTAGCACAGTGTTGGAATCGTAGATCTTGGTGATGGTGCAAAACACTTTCCCTCATGGAGGGCCCTGGGGTGGAGTGAGGGGAGGAGGATTTGGGGGTAAATCCTCCTGTACCGTGCCCTGCACGGGCAAAGCAATGACATTGCTCTTTTACAACTGCTGAGGTGTTACTGAAGCTTTTCATTGCTGAAATCCTCACTTGGACACACCCCCAGCACCAGTCCTAAACCTGCAGAGTATTTACAGCCAAGAAACTCAAGCATTGCCCTTAAAGCACTGAGAGAAGGTGCAGCCCTCCTCTGGAAGAGCTGAGATTTATGCTCTGAGACCCAAGATTTACACTCTGCTTTTGCTTTCAACCTCCTTTGCTCCTTAACAGTCCTTTCATTAAACTCTCAACAGCCCCATATATCCTCTGCTTTCCTGGGAAGACACAGAGTCTCCTGAAACTCTCTGCTCTTAAGGATGTCTGCACTGTCAGGAACTGCAGCTGCCTTGGAATTATAATTGTAAGACACCTGGTGTGGTTAAGTTTCTCTAACTTTCTTCTGTAATTCCATTAAATAAGAGCCATATTTTAATTTGCTTTCAGAAATTATTTCTTTAACTGTATGGTTTTTTTACTTCCTCAGAAAATGATGGGGGGTGGCGGAATATTAATATGGGGTTAATTACGAGCTAAAAAATGAGGATTTGTTGAGTTACACCTTGCCAGACCCTGCTTAAAATGGTTTTGGTAAATTACAGTTGCCTGAGGGGGGGAATAAATGAGATTGCCTTCATAAAATCTTTATGGACACTTGAAATTATCCCCAAAGTGTGTTTGGAATTCCTATTTCACAACATTTGCTGAAACAGATAAAATTTTCAGATTCAGATTGTTGCCATAAAATGTTAAAACACACTTTCGAAAGAACAAAGGAGAAAGAAACTTATGATGGGATCTCAAACAGCATTTTTGAATGTCACCAATGATCAAGAACATGATAACACTGAGTTTTTCATTTTGACATTATGAGAATTTCACTGGGTTTTTTTATACCGAAGTGAAAAGAGATTTGACTGAGCCTTGAAAAGTGTCACATGCAATTCAGTGATATTTTTGTACTTGTCCCTTCAAATTGCTTCCCTCCTTTGTTCTCGTCTGAAGGAGGGAAGCACATCTGCAACAGGTTCCCTGTGTGAGAGAACAGCCTCTGTTTGCTCTCTCCAGCCCCATGAATTGTCTGTGGATTCAGGGTTAGCTCTGTGGCTGCTCTCAAGTGAGTTTTTACAATACAAATAATTCAATTCTTCTCCCAAAAAGTCACTCTCAAAAGCTCATTCTTGTCTAATTTTTGGTTGCTGCTGTCAGTAATAAATGCTTTGGGGGAGAGTGAAGGAAAAGATAAAAAATTATAGCAAACCAACAGGCAGGGTTTTTTTAACAGTATGAGCAGAAGCAGAACCCTCTGTGACACAAGTAAGGAGCTCTGGCTCCTCCATATTCCGGGATAGCTCCTCAGGGCATCACCTCTTGCTGTTCCTAGGAATATCTTGGCTCCAGTGAACTGTGCCAGACCCCTGGCTCAGCTGGCCTTTTGTTCACTGCATTCTCAGATTATTCCGTGCAGCTCCAGCATTTCTAGAGTTCCTTTCCCCTTCCTGTAGTTGAAGCCAATAAGCAGAAATACTTTGTAGCCTTTTTTTCTTCTTTTTTCTTTTTTTTCCCCTCCTCATTTTGCCATGGTAATAACCTGGCATTCCCAGCTGTTTCGGGGGTTTTTTTTCCCCTTTTTTCTTTTTGCTTGAATATTTGTGAGATTTGGTTTCTATTTTTCTCCTCCCCATAAAACCTTTCAGTACCTGTGCACAGAAAAATGAGAATTGTGAAGGGATACCAAAATACAAAGGGAGTCCCAGAATTCCAGGATGGTTTGGGTTGGAAGGACCTCAAAGTCCATCCAGCGCCACCCCTGCCATGGGCAGGGACACCTTCCACTATCCCAGGCTGCTCCAAGCCCCGTCCAGCCTGGCCTTGGACACTTCCAGGGATCCAGGGGCAGCCACAGCTTCTCTGGGGAATCTGTGCCAGGGGCAGCCCCAATCAAAGGGAAGAATTTTTTCCATATATCTCACCCAAATTTCCCCTCTGGCAGTGGGAAGCCATTCCCTTTTTCCTGTCACTCCATCCCTTGCAAATGGTCTTCTCCATCAGTCACCCCTTCAGGCACTGCCAGGCCACAGTTTGGTCACCCCAAAGCTTCTCTTCTCCAGGCTGAACAAACATGAATGTTTACAATTAAAGCTGTTTACTGAGCAGCTGGGAAGCCCGCACCAATTTTTATTTAAAGCACAGGAAATTATTCCCACCAAGTGGGGCAGACCTGGAAGATGCTGTGGGCTGCTGGCTGTGGTGGAGCTGCACATGCAGGAATGTCTCCCAGTATGCTGCTCGCAGAAGAACTCAGCCTAATGACTTTCCAAAACACAGTCAAGGATATTTCAAGCATCTCCTGGTTTGACATCCATGACGAGTTTTGAAAGACAGGATTGCAGATAACGTCAAGAAAAAAAAAACCCATGTGTTAATTTCTCTCTGCACATCTCTCTATGTGGGGTGCATCCTTCCTCGGAGTCCTGTCACTGATATTTAATTAATGTAAAGAGTCTGATGACTCCCTTGGTGTTGTATCCACGGCTGTGGAAGGCTCCGGGGAGGAGCTCACTTGGGAGAGGTTGTGCTCCCTCAGTGCTGGCCCTGATATCACTGACAACACAAAACCTGTGGGGTTGTTTTACCTCTTCTCACCTTGCTGGCCGCACAACTCTTTAATGTCCATGGGGATTTGGGGGTTTTTTTGTGTCCTGCTGTGGTTTTTTTGTGTCCTGCTGTGGTTTTTTTAGGCATTGTAATTATAAAAGAAAAGGTATTATATTAAAATATCCTCTTTAACACAAAAGCCCCAGGTCCAGTGGAAGCCACAAAGATGCTCTTGGAGCTGGAGCACTGTGCTACAAAGACAAGGAGAGCTGGGAGTTTTCACATGGAGAAGAGAGAGCCTGGGGAGAGCGCAGAGCCCCTTCCAGTGCCTGAAGAGGGCCTGGAGGGACAGGGACTATTTTTATGGGCACACGGTGACAGGTCAAGGGGCTATGGTTTTAAATTGGCAGAGCGCAGGGTTGGATGGGACATTGGGAAAGAATTGTTCCCTGGGAGGGTGGGCAGGCCCTGGCACAGGGTGCCCAGAGAAGCTGTGGCTGCCCCTGGATCCCTGGAATTGTCCAAGGCCAGGTTGGACGGGGCTTGGAGCAGCCTGGGGTAGCAGAAGGTGTCCCTGCCCATGGCAGAGGGTGGAACGAGATGGTCTTTAAGATCCCTTCCAATCCAAACCAGTCTGGGATCCTATATTTTGAATAAAAGTTATAGTTCTATTGATCAAGAGGTTGCTGTTGGACTGGCAGAATAAAGTACTCTGAGGAAAATAGAGGTAGGAGTTTTCACAACAACGTCACTTGTAAGTGAATTATTGTGTGTTCACCCAGACACTGAGTCTTGAGTAAATTCTTGAGTAAAATTAACTTCATTTTATACTTTTTGCATGTATCTAACAGTTCCTTCACACATCTTAGATGTGGTCCTTGTGACTTGATTGTTGGACTTGATGATCTCAGAGAACTTTTCCAACCTTAAGGTTTCTACTCTGTGATTTGGAGGTTCTCTGCTTCAGTTTTAGTGGGGTCTGTGGCTTGTTTGTTCGTGTGTTTGTTTTGACACAATGGGGCAGCCACAGCTTTTCTGGGCAACCTGTCCCAGGCCCTCACCACCCTCACAGTGAGCAATTTCATCTTGATGTTTAATCTAACCCTACTCCCTATCAGTTTGAGACCATTCCCCCCTGTCCTGTCACTCCATCCCTTGTAAATAGTTTCTCCCCAGGCATGTAGGGTCCCATCCCTCCTCCTGTCCCCACAATGCTGCCTTTGGAGCTGGTTAAGGCTCCAAAATTCCCATTTCTTCACACACATTTGGCTGATGGACACAGATGGACAGGAACAGAGAGCTCTGGGGTGAGCTGGTGGTGGCCTGGCCTGGTGGCAGCAGGAGCCTGTTCCTTCCACCTCTGCGGCTGAGGGTGGTCTTGTCCAGCCCCAGGGTGACTCAGAGACATCAAACTGGGCTGGTTTCAGCTTTTACCTTTTCCTGCAGGTCTCAGCTGTGTTTCCTCACAGGAAGGGTGGTCAGGCATTGGAAGGGCTGCCCAGGGAGGCGGTGGAGTCACCATCATCTGCATGTGGCACTTCATGCCGTGGTCTGTCTGACAAGGTGATGATGGGTCTCACGTTGGACTTGATGGTCTTGAAGTTGATTCTGTGGTTCTGTAGCAGCCCCTGTGCATGGCCATTCCTGTGGGATCAGAGCCTGATGCATCTCAGGACAGTCTCAGTGCCACTTTCAGGTGGATTGTCAAAAGCACAAGTCACCCAGTCAGGGAAAACATCATAATTTCTACCAACTTCTTCCCAAATTCTTGGGACTGCAGGAAGTGCAGCATTCCTTTAGGCAGTGATATTGATGTTCAGGGAACTGTGCTCCCTCCAAAAGCTCCCTGTGTGTGTGTTTAGTGTGCCTGACCTTTCAGCAATGGCAAAGAGAGCAATGTTGTTTTTTTTTTAATAAAACACATTTGTCTTCCAGTCTTTGACCTGTGCTCAGTAAATGGAAACATAGCAGAGCTGAATCCCCACAGGATCAGGAGAGGGGCAGTGCAAGTGAAGGGGAAAATAAAGAAAAATATACTGGCACTTGTGCTAAAGAACAGCAGAGCAGAAGCCACTTTGTGGATGTAAAAGTCATACTTCTTATCAATTATTCCTTATCCCTGGTGGACAGAGGGTGCTGCCCACCCCACTGTGACTGTGTGAGACACCACACTTCCCTGAGTGTTTCCAACTTTGGATATTCACGTATCCTAGGAAAAATTTCTGCATCATTTCTTTTGTAACCTCCTAAGGTTACGTTTTGCCTCTGCAGAGAGAGGGTGTTAATCCTGCTTTCCCTTTCCTTCATGAGAAACCTCCTGTGGTAACAGCTTTAACGAGAGCTCATAAAAGGCTCCCTTTCTTTCAGTGATTCCCTCCAGGAATCTTCTATCGATTATTTTGTAGACAAAAGAGAGAACTAAAGAGTTGCCATTCAAGTATATTGTACAGCATCAGGCGACTAAAGGGAGATCCTGACTGCAGTTTTACTGGGGTGGGAATGGGGCTTGGTTCTTCAGATACTTCAAATCAGGAAGTGCACTTCATAAATTCAGGGGTACCAACTCCATGCAAAAATAGAAAATCAGCTGCCAATCTGAAACCCAGCAATTATTTCATTTCTGACATTGATGTTGCTTAAAATTGGTTGAGTGGTTTAATAGCAAAAGGCTTTTTCTGGAGTATAATTCGTTAAATACTGTCAGTGTTTGATAAAATCGTGCTGGTTTTGCTGGAAAGAATAGTCCAGTGCTTCTGACAGAGAGGAATCTTTTCTATGCAGGACGCGGTGTTCAGGTGAGGAATCTGGGAAAAGAACAGGGACATTTGAGATCCTTGGATGAGCCTGCTTGCTTTCCTGCTTCAAAATAGGTACTGGCTGGTTAAAATGCAGTGATGGCAGAAAGGCCATTGAAAACTTTGGGGTTCTCGTCAGCTCTTGACCTTTTGCCATCCTTTTTGCTTGGTTCTCTGTGAAATACATGCACTTATTACCACGTTGGCTTTTGGAAAGCTGCAAGCTCTGTAACACGAGCAGTTTGCACCTCGGAGGTTGTCACACCCACTTTAGGATTGAGGGAGTAGTTCAGGATGCATCCAGCCTCTTTCTCTGCCAGGATAAGAACAATCAGTCTCATTTCTTTCATCATAAGTCTTGTGAAGAAATGAAAACTCTTGGCTGTTGGGGAATTTTGAGTCTCCATCTGAGGGACATCTTAACTTTGACTGTTACCCTTTGAGCAACTAATTCTTAAAGGTTCTGATTTTTTTTAAACAGAACTTTTATGTATTTTCTGAAGTTTTTTAATGCACAGCAAAACAGAACAGGTGACCAAATACCTGCCCCCATGAAACCCATGCATGGCAAAACTGAAGGAGGAGGTTTCCTATATTTCCTTTAAACCCTCTTCCATTCCCTTTTGCTTTCCTGAGCAGATTTTGCTTTACAGTCCTAAGGACATCATCGCATTGGAGGTGGATTCCCTGACAAAGGACTGGGAGTTGTGCCTTTGAATCCCTTCAAGGAAAACAGGGAACTAAGCCCGTGTTCCACTTTGTGGCTGGGAGCTCTGATATTCTGACACCTCAGGAGCAGCACTGTCTTAGGAGAAAATATCAAACCCTTGTGCTCTTCCTGGAGAGCCTGACTTGTGCTCCACGGCAAACCTTCTAAAGGAGCATTGATCATCTCAAGGACACACAGTGGTCTCAGTTTTCGCTTTGCCAGGGCCTGTGTGTGAGTGCTGAGCTGTTTGTGTGCCCAGGCAGGGGAAGTGATGGAGCTGTGGGCAGTGGAAGGAGTCAGGAATCAAATCATGTCCTTATGAAACACAGCTGTGAGCTCTGCCTGGCTCTGAAAGGGGAATTCAGGTTTTCCTCCCTCCTCCTACTGCTGCTGGGCACCTGAGCCTTAATAGGGTGGTTTACAAGTGTCCTACAAACAGGAACATTTTCATTCTTTGCTCCTGGCAAGTTGCAGTGTTTTGCAATTGGGGACATCTCTGGACAAAGCCTTCAGGTGACTTTAAATGTCCCTGGCTGGGGAGAATGAGCACTTTATCAGACATAACTAAAGCTAGCTCATTTTTACAGTGGGCAGGCAGGGGGGGAAATCAGGGCTGCCTGAAGCCTCCCTGTCAGGGTTAAGCACAGAATGCAGATATCTTGTTTTTTCATTTAGCTCAGCTTTGACTTTTGTGGCCTTTGAGTGTACCTGAATAGAATATACCTTAATGAACTCATATTTGTTCTTTTTGTTATAGAAGAAAACATTTGTAAGCACAAGCACTTAACATATTTTATGCTATTCCTAAATTTAATCACAGATGTCCTGAGAGTATTTAGTGATCTCCTTGAAAATATGAATGGTGTAATTTAGGGACTCTCTGTTGAGAGTGAAATGAACCATGGAGTACAGACACTGAAGAAACAGCAATCCCGCCTGTTTTCAGGATGTGGAGATGCTGTAATAGGTCCCTTCAGTGCAGCAGTGACTGCAGGAGAGTGCTGGCACTTCATTCTCTGAACAGGCTTCCCTGGAACACTAATGGAGGAGGAGAAGGGCTGCTTGCACCATTTGTTCCTTTCCAGGCAACTTTTCTTTGGGTTGGTTTAGTGTCAAGCTTTAGCAGCTTTGGTAAAGGCCGGGTTTAGATGTATATTGATAATCTGCTCTAGGAAAACACCTCTCCTGGCCCTAATCTTTCTCGTGGCATCAGGACCCTGCATTCCAGCTGCACAATGCCTGTATTTCCCCAAGGTGAGCCTTTGACAATGTTATTCTTCTGATTTGCATGGCTCGATTTGCTTGGCTTCAAAATGGAGAGAGGCTTTTAGGAGAGTCCTGAGCACTGATTTGTGCCTGGTGTTCCTGCAGCTGGGTGCATTCATTTGAAGCTCTTTAAGGTGAATTGACACAGCAGAGGCAGCTGGAAGTGCATTTGTGACCACAGAATCCCGTAATGTTCTGGGCTGGAAGGGACCTTAAAGCCCATCCCATTCCAACTCCTGCCAAGGGATTGAATCTCCTGGATTCATGGATAGCCAGTCAAGCTTTGCTTTAGTTGTTTATGTCTATATTTTTGTTGAGGATAAATCATCCACAAAATATTTTCCCCAAAAAAGCCCAAGTGGGACTTTGTGCACTGGCAGCTTTCCATCCACATTATATTGATGATTCGAAAGCAGAGCTGAAACCAGGTGTTAAATTGACCCTGCCTGGAAAAACACCTGCACATTATTCTGTTCAAGTGGCCAAACAGTGCTGATGCAACAGATCCCAGCATCGACCACATGAGCAGATGGCATTAAGAGCACACTCCCTGCATCCCATATTAGAAAGTTCAGCAGGTCATTGTGGAAATTTGAGATGGTGAAGCTGAGTCACCGTTAAAAAAAGGATCTGTGTAATTCCAACCATGATCCAAACAGAAATGACTGCAGCTTTAGAATTAGGTGATTATTATTTCAACGTAGACAGCTCAACTTGTTCGTGGCCATTCTATTATTGAGGCAGCATTGCTTAAAATTAATTCTGTGAATACATTTTAAAAATTAGTGTTGGGGAGTATTGAAGTAAAAATTCTCGCCCTGATGACCTTGGAAGTTTGCTGGATGTCGGTGTCTCGTGGCCTCTCTGCACAGGCAGTGCCATTTGCTCACTCCCTGAGGTGCTTTCATTATCACTATGTAGGAATACCCAGCCTAAAACCCTGGTTAATACTAAAGCAAGTTTAATTCATTGAATTTCTTCCTTTTATTGGAAAAATCAGGAGATTCCAGAGTCACAACTTGCTCTCAAGGTAGTATTATATCCACCCAGTTCATATGGGAAATCCAGGTGTTTTGATACATTTGTGTGGTTCTCTGACAAAATCAGAGCAGGTAAAATGAAGATTCGATTATTTTAATTGTCTGCCTTCAGAAGGGGTTCTCAATGTCAGCAGGGCTGAGAGACCACAGGAAGATTCCATTATTTGGGTTACAGGAGACAGTTTATCAGCAAACCAGTCAGCTCTCGATAAAATATATCTTTCATGTTAATATTTCACAAGCCATTGCTTTTATACCCTCTAATTTATAGTAGGAGTTGGCAAGATTGAGATTTGAAATAAGAGTAATTTTTTTTATTTAAATAGCATTCAAAGAAAATGTCATTCCTGGAGGCTCTAAAAGCTGCAGAAGGGGTGAGTGCCTCAGTCCTCACTGCCAAGAGTAGAACAGAATTGTTCACATTTTGTTCAGTAACTGGGAAATTCTGGGAGTGGCCGCTTGGATGGATGGAGGTGACACGGATATATGGAGTTTCTCCCACCTGATGATTTTTAGTCCTTTAAGAAGCTGGTGATACTTAGATTGATGTTGCATTCTTGAAGAGGAGAAAACTAGCAGAAAACAGGTCTTTTTCATGATTTTGCCTTCTTTTAGGTTATTTCTTGTGGGGTGGTGGCTCAGCCAGAGCTTTACAGGGGTCTCTGGTACCACTTCTGCTTCTTTCCTCATTGAGTCATCAACCTTTACTTCAGCCTCCTCTTTATGTGTCTTCTTTTACTAATAGCTTGTGTCACGAAAAGGAAAAGAAGAGAGATTTTGGCAGCTTTAGCCCTGCTGAACGTGTCTTGTTCTCACTTTTGAAGAAGGGTGGCCTTGGTGGGATGAGAAAAGCAGCAAAGCAAAGAGTCCTCCAGTGGTACTGCCACCTTGTTTTGTGACAGTTAGCCAGGCCTTGGTTTCAGCTTGTCCAAACTCTCTGTGTGTTGCGCAGTCGAGAATTAAATCATACCCCAACTCAAAATTCAGGTGGAGAGTGCAGGCGCAGCTCCTCCAGAGGAGAAGCCCTGGAGTGGGTGCTTGGAGGTGTAACACTCAACTGGGGCTTTGTTCGATGCAAGGAGAAAGATCCATGGCAAGTGCGTGGTGTGGAGGAAATAAGGCACGGTTTAGCATGATAAAAGGCAATTGGAGTCATGTTGGAAGTGATTAGAATTGCATGAATAAGCTGGTGTGCTGCAAAAAGTGGTAAATAAGTGAAATCTCCAAATGCAAACTGCTGTGCAAACCTGGAGAGGCAGCTGTTGTTCCAGATGCATCGAACGGCTTAACAGGGAACAGCTTTTCACCACCTGATCATTGCTATTGTTTGCAGAGCTCTCACGTAGGACCAAGAGCACTGAATCCAAAGCCAGGACGCTCTGGGAACAGGTGATTGGCTTTTCAGATGAGCACGACCCAAGGAGCAGAGCACTAATTAGAGAATCCAATGAGTTTTCCACGGAAACCTTCAGAAACAATTGCGAAACTCTTCAGGGAACAGCCAGGTTTAGAGCGCCCCTTTGTGGGACTGATTTAAGGAACCTGGTGAGAGCTGTAGATCTCGAGACTACAGGAATTAGACTCCGAGCCTTGGGAAGTATTACCCGCAAGAGCTTTTCGGGTTTGCTCCTTCCAGTGAGGTCTTTGTAGCCCTGGGCACTGCCACCCCCTGAGAGGGCTCTGCCTGCACCAGATTGGAACTATTCAGGAGAAAAGATGTGGATTTAAGGCTGAAAGAAAAATTGTATAGAAGGAAAAGCCACGGGAGGTAAAAAGACCTTGTTCACTCTACTGGGAGACAGAAGAGATCACTTCTGGATTCTTTTTAAAAATGGTTGCTTGGGTCTGCTTCCAAGGTTTTGGCTACTTGAGGTCATCTCAGCAGGGAAAGGTTGGATTACACCTGAGAGCTTCTATAATCCAGTGCAGAGATGGATAAAAATGTAATTTAGCTGTACTATAGTTTTCAATTTCCTTGTAAGATCTGTTTTTCTTTTAAATGCTTTCAGTTCCAGCTCTGCTGTAGGATTGATACCCTGCACTCCTCCTCTGCTTGCCAGCCCCATACCCAGGTCTGCCTTGCAGAAATGATTGCAACGCAGCTCCTGGAGAAAAAAATATTTTACAGCAAGTGTTTTACTAGAATATCCTAAACACATCATTATGCCAGGGGAACTGTGGGAAAACTTGGATGGAAGAGAAATAATACTGTCATTAATTGAAGAAGAACATAAACCTTAATTTTTCTTGTTAAACAGTCTCAGTGTTTCAAAGTTTCTCCCACACACATTGGTAAAGTGGGAGAATGACAATGAGTGTTACAATAGCAGTCATTAAGTTTTAAAAGTGTGTTTTATTTCATTTTAGATGCCTGAAACCAAGGAGAGAAACTCCGGAAGGTTTCTATCAGGAAATAGCTTCTGTGAAGGAGAACCTGCATGTGGCACAGTGTGTTTTCCTTCTTTTGTCTTCCTCATAAAGAGGAGATAAAAACATTTTGAATTATCATCTTCAAAAATGAACAAAAGTAGACTTCAAATTAATGAAGGAGATTTATTATTACAGATCCTAATCAGCAAACATCTCACATATAATTAACCATGTTACACTTGTTTATGGTTTACAATTGCAGTAATTGAGTTTTAACTTAAATGGTGAAATTGAGATTTGACATTTTGGATAGGCAAGTTTGGGAGACTGAGGTTAACGCTAATTTTTGTGTGAATGCAGTCAGGAATTGACTGAAAAGTTTTATTTTCATCTTTTGATATTTCATCAATGATTGGGAAAGTCCATAAACACTGCATTTGCATTTCATTTTTAATGCAAAAAAGATGCCAAAGTTTGGATGAGTACTTGAGTAACCTGGTCTCGTGGAGGTCCTTCAAGACACCATTGTGGCTGATAAAACAGGAATTGTAGTGTCCCGTGTGTCACCTGTGTTATTTTTTCATGGAATTTCTTTTAGATTTCTGCTACTTTGAGTTCATCAAGTCTCTTTCCTCGTAGGATTTTGCATCCCTTGCAATCAGCACATTCAAGCCTTGGGCACTCTGCGCTGTGGCTTGGAGCTGGTGCCTTTCTTTTGGGTCAGCAAACTTTACCCAGGTTCAGTTCTCCCCTCTTCTCTCACTTTCTCTGGGAAATTTGTTTCTGCCTGGCATGGGGGTTTCTAAAATTTCTGATATCAAGTATTTGCCCTTAAGCCTTATATTTCCTGTATTTATACATGAATCATTATTGATTTGCTTCCTTTTTTCTATTTTTCTGCATTGAGAGCATTATATGGAGCAAATTTCCTTGACACAGCACATCTATACTTAATCACTTTGCTTGAATTAAAAGGATACACTGGAAAAGAGCAAATTCTTTTGAACAAAATTCTCTAAAGCTACTGCTCCCAAATCCCAGCCTCCAGTAGTTCATGTCTGGAACTCCTCAGCTTCTGTTAGAGCAGAGAAAGCAAAGCAGAAAGATGGGAAGTCAAGAACAAAGTACTCCCAGGGTCTTTTTTTCGTTTTGTTTTGTTTTGCTTTCATCTATAAATAGAAGTGTCTTCCTTTTCTGTGGGCTGCATTCATAGCAACCAAGGACAGGAGTGAATTCAGATTTGTGCCAAAGGGATCAAATCAAGCTGGATGTGGAAGGGACAAGAGTTTCTTTAGGTCACAGATGAAAATCTGTTTCTAACTCACAGTCTAAGGAGAGGAAGGGAAGTTTCCAGGCATCTGCAAGGACAGCCACCTCAAAAGCCTGGTCAGTGCAAGGAAAGCCTACAGGAAATTGAAGAGGAAATTTATCAGTGGTATTTTTAAGGTGTTGGAAAATATTGATCTCCAAAGCAAATGAAAGAGAAAGTGATTTCAGCCCTGTGCATGCAGAAAGAGAGTTGGGAGCAGTGCAGGATTCAGGAGTGGATGGAGGTAAATGTGAGTGGAAATGTCCCAAACACAACAAAGTTCATAGACACTTCTGTCCATCCATGCATCTGCTATATTTCAGAAAGAATGTTCTCACGTGAGGAATTATTGATAAAACCTCTTGGAGAGGGCTCTTCCTCAAGAACTGGAGTGATGGAGCAAGGAGCAATGGATACAAACTGAAAGAGAGGAAATTCAGGTGAGATCTTGGGAAGGAATTGTTCCCTGGGAGGGTGGGCAGGCCCTGGCACAGGGTGCCCACAGAAGCTGTGGCTGCCCCTGGATCCCTGCAAGTGTCCAAGGCCAGGTTGGACACTGGGGCTTGGAGCAGCCTGGGATAGTGGAAGGTGTCCCTGCTCAGTTCTGGCAGGGGTGGCACTGGATGGGCTTTAAGGCAGCTGCAAAAGGTGATGATTAAGTCCAGCATTGTTCAGGCAGCAGGAAAGTGGCTGGAGCAGAGGTAGGAAATGAACTTCCAGGGGTGAAAGAGGTTATTTGGAACTAAAAGAGGGACTGGGGAAAGCACAGGCACAGAAAATGTTCCTGTGCTTTAATAAATAGCTTGGCAAATCGAGGAAGTGTTTAAGCAGTGATTAGTGAGTGGTGGCTGGGGAAAGCACAGGGAGTCCTGAGAGGTCCATTCCAGTTGTTTATTCCTTGCCTGTCCACTTTGGGATGATGCATTTGCTGTTCTTGTTTACAGGCACTTGGCAGTCTTTTATGCTCTGTCATGTCCAGGGGTTTAGCAGACTAAACCCCTGAAAATAGCAGGCAAAAATGGAGGCAATGTTCCTTATCTTTGCTGATAATCCGATCTGGATATTGCAGGAATGAATTCATCACTAAGGCATGGTAGGAGCAAAGATGATGCTCTTGTTAAGCTGAGCTGAAGGTAGATTTAAAAGGTGAAAAATCTTTTGATTTAATAAAAAATAAAATAAGAAAAAAGAGTATTACATTTGGAATACCCTTTTCCCTGTATACAAAAAAGGCTTTTATTCATTTCAGAAACAATTTGAGTCAGAGAACACAGAATCTCCAAAACCAAGAAGGCAACTCAATTTCCACGGAAGTTAATGGAAAAATTTCTGGAAATGTTATGACAGGTCCTAGAAGAATGGGAATGATAAGTAGGGTAATTCAATAATCACACAGAGAGAAGATCATCATCTCTGTTAAGATAAAGGTGTTCATTTTCACTTGTATTTGTTTTATGAAGTGCACTGAATACATCTCTGACTTGATGGCACAAGTGATAGTCAAATATAGACCTGAGACTGGGCTGCTGGGGAAGAGCAGCAGCTCCAGGCAGCTCCTGGAGTTCAGGAAATCCATATGTATTCTGCTTTAAAAGGAATTGTAGATTATTTTTTCCCCTTATAAATAACACAGAGGACAGTAAATATTTCGTGTTCATATGGAATCATTTTTTTAGACTGCAATCAAAGAACAATATTAGGGTTTTCCCCTCCCTACGGGCCCTGTGCCAGTGTGTCTCCCTGTCCACAGGTCATTCTTCACCTCCAGAGATGGTGGATGGAGCTTAGGGGAGAGCAGACTGAGCAGCTGTTATTGTCCCCCAACCCAGAGGCCCCGGAGCTGCCTCCTGTTTGTTCCCTGGGCACAGCTTCCTGCTCTTCCTGAGGTGCTTTTTGTAGCCATTTCAGTGGAAAATATGAAATTGCTTGTGGGTTAGAGCATTTCAGACCTCAGCACATGACCTCTTGTTTTGCTTTTGCCGAAGGCGTTCCCACAAACGTGGCCCTTCTCCTCCAGGATTTGGGTCATGTCAGTACCATTCCCACTTGATCACTCATTTTTTTGCCTTGCTAGGAGCCAATCCTTTGTTATGTGGCTCAGTCTACAGCCCCTGACTACTTGTGCTTGTCCTTTGCCACACTGCTAAAGCCTTTGCAATGTTCTTTTTGATCATTGGAGGGTTTAGTAGGCTAAAATATTACATTATTGACACATACTCTCCTGCTGGGAGAAGTCAAATGTGCCAGTTATTTGGGAAAACTAGAGCCTCCAATTAGGGATCCACAGCAAGGCACTGTTTTCTCTCCATTTATCTTCGCTACTTGCCACTAAAGTCATAATGGAGATTTTATTCCAGCTTCTCCTGTTTAACTGCAGTTAAATTGGAGGATTTTCTCTTGTCTTTTATGTGTTAACAGCTCTGAGAGGATTTAAAGGGAAGTTTTTCCTCACACAGTTGTTCCCATTCATGCCTATTGCTCTGGTTTTCCATGCTGTACCTTTCCTTTGCTCTTTGGTGTGATCTCCATCCCACTCCCCGCAAGGATCCCTTGTTTTGACTGCTCAAGGGATTCTCGTAGGAGTAGGCATGTGTAAGTTGCCTCATTATCTCATCCTCACCTTCAGTCACATCTAGTATTCAAGGCAGAAAAGATTTAGTTTGGGTTATATTCTTTTATTTCTTCATTATAGAAGAAATACATTTATTGTTATTATTATTAATAATAATAATCCATATATTAATTATTATTATTATTAATAAATATATGGATTAGGGTACCTTGCTCCAAGTATTCCATAAACTCTGTGAGTTCTAGTTTAAGAACTGTGCAATGGTTTGGGTTGAAAGGGACCTTAAAACGCTGTGAAACCCAACTCCCAGAACTGAGCAGGGACACCT
>VZTF01007410.1:78995-153166 GCA_013397755.1 Cnemophilus loriae
GGCCTCAAGCTGTGCCAGGGGAGGCTCAGGTTGGACACCAGGAGGAATATTTCCACTGAAAGAATGGTGAAACATTGGCAGGGGCTGCCCAGGGAGGTTTGGAGTCCCCAGCCCTGGAAGTGTTCAAAAGGCACGTGGATGTGGCACTTGAGGACATGGTTTGGTGGTGAACTTGGTGGTGGTTCTGTTTGTCAGCTGGACTTGGGGATCTTGGAGGCCTTTTCCAACTTCACTGATTCTGTGATTCCATGGTACTGCTACTAATAAGTTGCCAACAGATGAAATAAATCTATCCTAAAGGACAAGGCAATTCAGGTTGTGGTTTCCCTCTGCTAGGCTTGTTTCTGTTTAATTTTTTCTTTGTTGTTTTGCAATGCCTTGCTTTGACCTCTTCTGGTGGTTTTTTATGGGGACTGTTCCCACATTCAGTGGGACCGGTTTCAGCAGAGGGTTCAAATGTGCCCTTCCCTGCAAGCCTTGGATCCTGCTGAAGGCAAAGCTGAATGAACTCCTCCGTGGAGTGAGAAGGACATGGAGGGCATGCCCTGAGCACTGCTGGGTACCTACTTAATAATCTGCTCACCTGACGGGATGTTTGACAGGACAAACTGAATTAAGCACAGGTGAGGAAAGGGCAGTTTGGAACTCTTGCCAGAAAATCTCTCCATTTTTCTCCTGCTCAAAGATTATATTCACACTGAAAGGGGAAGAAAACAGATCAAACTCCTCTGCAGCTACAAAGCACATGCAACAAGTGATCTGTTACACCAGTGCCTTTCCCCCTATTCCTTAAGGTGACCAAAACTGGGACTTTAAATGGCCTTGTAGAAGACATATTTATGTCCTCCCCAGCAAATAGATTCATTTTAAAAGAGAGAAAAATCTGTGAGCAGTTCAAAAGAACCTCCTGAGCCTTGGGATGAATCAGTAAGTGATGAATCAATCCTAGGGAGGTAGAGCAAAACAGGGACAAAATCTGGCAAAAACTAGGGAACGCAGAATGGTGTGCACGCATGAAATGAGTCCAGATCCTGCCCTTGCTGGAACTAAAAATGCTTGAACCAAACTTTGATCTTATGTGGGTGGAGGAAATGCCATAGGCAGAGATTTTTCAGCTACAAACACGATTTTAGCTGAGTAGCTGGGAAGTTTTGGAAGGGAAAAAAGCAAAAGATGGCAAGAGTTGGTTTAGAAATGCAGAAATGCAAACTGGACTCACTGTCAGTTGTGCTCTAATTTATTCTGTATACTTTATAAAAAATACGTGAATTTAGATTTTAAGGGAAGTTTCCATGAAGTTTGACCATTGTGATGCTCCTGATGCTGAATTCCATAGCAGGTCAAGTTATAAACTGCTCCAATATTTGCATTTTTAATACCTCATTACATTTTATGACTTACAGTTGATGCTTTCCCATTTATTATCATTTTATTTGGTCTACACATGTAGAGCCATCATAGCAAAATTGCAATTTACAGCTGTTCTCTCCCAAAGAAACTTTCCAAGAATAGCCAGGAACTGTTATCCCAAAATTTATCTCAGATCACTAACAAATATGTGTGCCATATAAATGATAGATTGTGTTGGGGTCTGAATACAAATAAGTGATAAAAACACCAACACATCTTGTCAATAGACTGGTTAAAAAGGAAGTGTTTATAATCAAGCACAAATAAACAGGACATTTTTCACAAAATTTAGTGGCACAGAAGTGTCCCTTTCTCCAGGGCTCAGAGAAATTGGAAATGCCCAGAGGAAGTGTGCACTGCTGTGTGTGCACAACCCATGGATGCATTGCAGTGTTGGATTATAAAATAGCAAAAACCCCCCAAAATCCATTACCTTGACACATGGTTTTGAGGAAGTTTTAGTGTATAAAAGCTTGATCCAAACTCTCAAAGGCTGAGACAGAAAAGACAAGGCTGGATGACTCAAATCTGTAGGAAGCAGGGAGGAAAAGGCAATTAATGATCCAGAGACCTCACTTGGTAGGAGAAAAAAGAAAAACACAGGGAGGGATCTGGCAAATTTCCACTCTGGGGACGGCAAATGAGGTGGCTTTGGGACAAGAGAAGAGAAATGGGATCATCTCCCCTATCAAATCAAGCAAACTATTGCTGTTTTCCCCTGGCTTTAACAGAGCAGCAAACTCAGAACCAAAGAGAGCCAACCAAAAGTTCAAGGGCTCCCAGGAGGAGGCTGTGGGATGCTCGTCCTCAGTCCCGACAAGTCCCTGGCTCCGTCATCCACGCTGGGCGTGTGAGCTCAGGCAATGGGTGCATCCAGTTCCTGGGCTGACTCTTGAGGCAAATATCCTAATTTAGCAATTTTTTTCTTTATTTTCTAAGTTCCACAACATGGCAAGTCATTTTTCACCACGGAGGTTTGCTTGCAAAAAAAAGGTATAAATGCTAATTGGCCTTTGAGTTTCCTAAAGTACTTTAAGATGGATTATTGGGAGTGATTTACCAGATTTGCTTGAATAATTCAAATTCCAGCCACGCTCTTCAAAAGTTGCCATAGTGCTGTTGTTTCATTTATTTGTATTCTTGGAGAAAACCACTGGTGATTTGGAGATCATTTAATTCCTTTGTTTGTTAGGCAGAAAAAACCCGCTTTTGCCATTAGCATGAGATTAATTTCACAGAGATGTAGAAGGTGAAACAGAAGAGAAGGACACGATTGTGCAGAGTTATAACTGGCCATTTCTTCTGTAGCTTTCCGTGGAGCATGGGGAAAGGGTTGAATGGTAATATTAAACCAGAAATACATTTTCTTATCTATTGATTTGACTGTTACTCCTGGAAGAGCATTTTCACAAGTGACCTTGTCTCTGTATTGCTTGGGCGATCCAAGATTAAGTGATGGAATCAAGACCTCATTTTCCTGCAATGATAATTAAATATCCTAAAAGTATAGCTCACATTTCGGTTGTGTCCTGAGGCTCTGATCTTCAGTGCTTTTAATGCCAATAGGATTTTTGTTCTCTCTGTGCTGAGGTGAAATGGCTGAAGGATGAAGCTGGTCCATGTAATTCTTTCACACTTGGACCTTTCCTAACCGACACAGTTTGTCCTTGCAAACTTCTTGTCCTCACAGTCGCAGTGGGTGGGGAGTAATTGCTTGCAAAAGAGATGGTGTGTTGTTCAGGTTGCTTTAAAAGTGAAATGAGATGCATTCATTATGTTATGCTTCACAAATTTAAGAACTAAACCCATATTCTCTTCAAACTCATCCTTTTTATTGTGCCAGGTCTATATTACCTGGTGTGTCTATGAACTCAATTTGCATCCAGTTTTCTGCTTTTAAAAAATGGTAAAAAGTATTAAGAGTCACTTGAAATTACATGCAGATAAATGAACTGTAAATCTTTGCTATTATAGTCAATTAAGAATACTACCAATTGGTCATCTTAGACATTTTTATGCTGCTCTATTTATGTGGTTGTTGCAGAGACTGGAACTGCCAGTGGAAGAAGGATTTTAAAATGCTCATTTGTTTCTTTAGACTGGAAGTGATGCTTTGCAGAGGATGGTTGAGCTCTCTAAGAAATTCCTGCAGTTAACAAGGTTGTTGAGATCTCTCCAGGGGAGAAAATCAGGAATCTTCAGTGTGTTTGTGCAGTACATCCAGAGAGAGTGGTTTGGGTTGGAGGAGACCTTAAATCCCATCCAGTGCCATCCCCTGCCATGGGCAGGGACACCTCCCACTATCCCAGGTTGCTCCAAGCCCCGTCCAGCCTGGCCTTGGACACTTCCAGGGATCCAGGGGCAGCCACAGCTTCTCTGAGCACCCTGTGCCAGGGCCTGCCCACCCTCCCAGGGAACAATTGCTTCCCAATATCCCATCTAACCCTGCCGTCCTTCCCCTTAAAGCCACTGCCCCTTGTGCTGTCACTACATTCCCTTGTGAAAAGTCCTTCTCCGGCCTTCTTGTAAGCCTCTTTTAGGTATTGGAAAGGGGGAAATGCAGAAATTTGGGAAAATGCAGATCCCTCCCCTTAAAATCTGTCTGATTTCAAAGTGCTCTGAGTCTGAAAGGGAGCTGCTACACCTTCAGCTGGTTTTAATCACTGAGTAGGCCCTCAGATTATTTTAATTATCTGTCCCTTATAATTCCTTATATTAAAGTGCTTGAGTTCTGGAGGAAAAGCAGATCTTGAATTGACAAGGTAGAGAATAATCGATTCCTCACTAGAGTGCCTTGAACTCACTGTTCAAGGGAGTAGGGATAACCTTCTGGGACATGAAATAGTGGAGGTTATCCAATGTTTTCTGCTGTTTATTTTCCATTGGCAGTAAGAGGTTGGGGTCAGGAGTGTGCAAACACAGAGCTGAGAAACTCAAAAGAGTTCTCAGAGAGAGAGAACTCTGTCTAAGGCTGCTGATGAGAAGGGAATTCAAGAAATTCCAGGCTGAACCTCGCTGCTATGATGGGAGCAGACTCCCTGACAATGGAGATTTTTTGGAGGGTTTTGATCTCTCAAAGTCAATATTAAATGTCAGTGTGAAGAAGCTGATACTGCCAAATTGTTCATGATATATTTACTTTCAAGTGTCTTCAGCTTTTAGGTCTGGCAGAAGCTTTCGTGAAAGTTGAGTTAATTTCCAAGACATTGTTTCTAATTTGGTACCACGGAGTCAGCGTTAATCCTTCATGTGTTCCATGATAAAGGCCATGCTTTGAGTGATGGCAGAGATGCAGTGGGAGAATAACTTCCTGCTTCTCAGAGACTCTATTAATTTTCAGGAGGTGGCATTTTCAATATTGATGTCTCTCCAGAAATAAATCAGAGCTTTGTTCAGCAGAACCTCAGAGTGGAGTCCATCTTGCCAAGAGCAGCAGCCAAACAAATGCGTCCCCCACAGGGACCTGGAGCAGGCTGGGCACCAGCAGAACTGCCGAGATTTGGGCAGAACTACCCAGATTCGGGCAGAACCCAGCCCTGAGATGCAGTGGGTTTGTGTCATGTAAATGTTGCCCTGCATATTTGGTAGTCTCAGTCGAGTCCTTGAGAATTTTTTTGCCTTCCATGATTTCCTTAGAGGCTCCTATTCTGACAGAGGGTATTTTGTTTCACTCAGTGAGCGTTCCAGCACAGACAGCAGTGTTTTGTTTGGGTGTGTCAGACTTGCATCCAGGATTAGCTGGAGCTGGTCTGGTAGATATGAAAGTGGATCACTGAAGTCTGAAGGCTCCCGTCCCTTTCTACCCTGGGAAAATCCCCTTGTTTGAAAGAACAGCAAGAAGTTCTGTGTGTGATCAAACACAGTTCCCACATGTCATGTTTATTAAATTGGATTTACAATGCTATCATCTTGAGGAATGGTTTCTGATCTGGATCACACCCTCACCCCTGCAGGGTGTGTGATCAGAGCTTGCCCAGGCCAAGGTTTGCTCTGCTCACAGACCAACCTGCAGCTGCAAGGGGCTCAGGCAGGAGGCTGCAGGTGCAGCTCTGACTGCAGGTGCCACTGTATTGGCCTGGGGGTCACCAGCAGGGCATTTAAACGTGCTTCCAACACCTTCCTGCACCATGGCTTTCAGTGCAGGCATCCTCAGATAGCAGTCAGAGGGATCCTGGCTCTGGATCATGGGCAGGCAGGGAACCTGTCTGTATAGGAGGACCTTAATGTCCTCCTGGACTGTCAGAGACCAGGGACTGCTGCAGTGCTCAGGTTTGGCCCAGATCCCTGACAGGATCACAGGATCATTATGGCTGAAAAAGATCAAGGTCATCAGGTCCAACCATCAACCAGCACCACCACCAAGTTCACCACCAAACCATGTCCTCAAGTGCCACATCCACGTGCCCTTTGAACACCTCCAGGGTAGGGGACTCCAAACCTCCCTGGGCAGCCCCTGCCAGTGTTTCACCATTCTTTCAGTGGAAATATTCCTCCTGGTGTCCAACCTGAGCCTCCCCTGGCACAGCTTGAGGCCGTTTCCCCTTGTCCTGTCCCTGTTCCCTGGGAGCAGAGCCCGACTCCCCCTGGCTGCCCCCTCCTGTCAGGGAGTTGTGCAGAGCCACAAGGTCCCCCCTGAGCCTCCTTTTCTCCAGGCTGAGCCCCTTTCCCAGCTCCCTCAGCCGCTCCTGGGGCTCCAGCCCCTTCCCCAGCTCCGTTCCCTGCCCTGGACACGCTCCAGCTCCTCCAGGGCTCTGTGGTCGGGAGGGCCCAGAACTGGACACAGCCCTCGAGGTCCCTCAGCAGGGCCAGCCCAGGGGACGGGCCCTGCCCTGGCTCTGTGGCCACCCCATGGCTGGCACAGCCCAGGGGCCATTGGCCTCGTGCCCCTCTG
The DNA here is from genome assembly GCA_013397755.1 of Cnemophilus loriae. Classification (NCBI taxonomy): domain Eukaryota; kingdom Metazoa; phylum Chordata; class Aves; order Passeriformes; family Corvidae; genus Cnemophilus; species Cnemophilus loriae. The sequence continues at coordinate 85,297 of VZTF01007410.1, forward strand.
GGCACCCCTGGGCTCCTGTCCAGCCGCTGGCACCAGCACCCCCAGGGCCTTTCCCGACGGGCCCTTTGCAGCCCCTCTGCCCCAGCCTGGAGCTGCAGGGCTTGGGGTGACCCCAGGGCAGGACCATCACCTGACACAGTCCCTTCCATCCGAAACCATTCTGGTATTCAGTGATGAGATTCCACATGTTTTCCTTCCAACCCTCCCCTTTTGCCGTAGTGCAGGGTGGGGGCTGTGATGGTTTTCTGCTGTTCTCCAAGCAAAGACTGAAGCATACTATTCAGACTTGTTTGTCCAGTCAAGATTAAGTTTCCCAACAGTGAAAATTAAGTCAACCAACCTCAGAATTCTTTGTTTTGTTTAAGTATTTCTTTATCCACTTTCAGTAGGTTGTCTGACTGTTTTCACAGAGTTTCTCTAACACACTGCCTTTTCTTCTCCTCTGACACGCATTAAAATTAAAAATTGTCTTCATTCTTGTTAACAGCATTTCAAAGGTATGCTGAAACACTACAATTACACAAGAAGTAACATACAGCACTTGTAAAGGTCTACAAAAATGAAATTCTAGTCTTTCAAAACAGATAAAAGCCTTGCAAACATGAACCATGAAGGTTTAGAAACAAGGTAAAGCCTTAAAAAGGTGTAATTAATTAAGAAGCACTTATAAAATAATTTCATACTTGAGCAGGGCATCATTGTATTTAGGGACTGGAGAGGTTTACGCTGAGTAACTCTTCCCCTGTTAGTTGGGAAATTGTGGTGCTTGCTCGGCATGACATGGCCAAGCCCATCACTGAGCTTCCCTACGGTTCCCACATCAGGGCTTGAGCCCTCCAGGCTTCCCAGGCTTTTCCCAGCGGCAATGAGATCCGTCAGAGCTTTTCCCAGTCTGGTTTACATCAAAGTGGAACTGGCTAACAAGTAGAGGGGCAGGCTGGTTTAGGTGGAGGGTTATGTTTTATTGGGTTCTCCAACATATTTGTGTTGTAGGGGTTGGGACTGCTCTGTTGGACATTAAATTTCTGCGATTCCTGAGACGGAGTTTCCCTCTGTTGTGAAATCTGGTTCATCTCAAAAGGGGTACTTAGGACTTCTTGAGGGCTGTGATTGGAATCCCAATCTTTCCAATTAAACGAAGTACAGGGGAAAAAAACCACTTCTGAGTTAGGGAATTACAATTTAAATTTGCAGCACTCAAGGAATCAAGTCTTGAAGTGCAAAACTCGGGTAAGAAGTTAAAAGCAGAGCTGAAATTACAGAAGGTCAGAGAAAAAGCAGCCTTTTCTACACATCATTTACTTTCCTTGATACATCGTCCACGCCTCCAAATGAGTGTTCTCCATACCAATTTTTAGGGAGAGAAGTTTATTTTCTCATCATGAAATGAAGTTTGAAGCATTATCTCCCTCTTAATGAGGTGAAACTTGTTTTACCTTTCCCTCCTGGTGAGTGCAGGTAGCCAGAGGCCTTGCTAAGTGCTCATAAATTTGGGTTTAATTTCAGCAAGTTCCAAATTCAACCGTTTCTGAATGGGGATATGCTGAGGTAAGAGACTTTGCTAAAATATGAGGAATTTAATTGTGTTAAGTTCTCACCTCATTAGATATGTTGGAGAATTTGCCAGAAGTAAATGCTGTTGTCCTGGTTTCACAGTTATTTAGTGGTTAACTTGATGTAAGTGTTTTAACATTGCAATTAGAACACAGATACATTTTTATTCTTCTGTAGTAAAATGATTTAGTATGTATAATTAATTTAGTATATATAGTTAATCAGGCCTGCTCTAGGTTTCTCTCTGCATTCTTAACTTTATGGCAGAGTGGTGTGAAAAAAAATAAAATATTATAGGCACTGGCATTAATTTTTATCTGTAATGCATGTTCCTGTTAAAGGAGAGAGCATAAACACCCCAATACTACTTCCAAGGGCAGCTTTTCTCTTTCAGAGAACCTTGGTTTTGTCTGGAAAAGCAGGAACCAGAGCAAAGAGTGCCTAATTCCTTGGACACCTCCAGGGATGGGGGTTCCAGCACCTCCCTGGGCAGCCCCTGACGCACACGAGCTGAAGGAATTAGAGGAATTTCTCAGTTTCATTCCTGTGAGACTTCATGAAGCTGCAGCAGCTGAAGCTGGATATTCCTCTGTCATTCCCAGAGCAATGAAGTCCATCACCTGGCTGAGGAAGGTGTGTCAGACTTCCATAACGCCGCTGTTTTTCTTCCCAGGATATCCCATTTCCCATGGGGAATGTTGCTGTATGTGTGCCTCCATCCCTCTGTGCACACTCCTTGCAGGTGTTTAGTTTGTTCATAGGTGAGGATTAAAGCTCTGCTGTAAGCATGGGTACATTTTTCAGGATTCTCTCTCCACTTCATGTATAACCAGCTGAAGCTGTGAACACACTCTTCTCGCTTCTACCAGCTCAGGGCTGGCTCTTGCAGTTAGTTAGGCTCAGGGCTTTTAAATTCCTGGAATGCTAGATTGGCCAGTGTCTGGCAGCAGTCCTTGCCTTGGAGAGGCATCACCAGAGTAATTTCATTTTTTCTCTCTCTGGTGGAAGCTGAAAATACAAAAACTATTTGTTATTTGAAAGACAAACATGGAATAGAGGCTCCAGTGTTGTTTCTGGTTTTCCCCTGATGTTTTCTGACTGCATCCTTCTTCCCTTGGGAGAGAAATTCAAAGTTCTAAATCCATCCACAGAGTTTTCTGTATCTCCCTCTCAGAGTGTTCAAGCCTTTGACATAATTCCTGTTCTCACTCAGTTGTTTCGAAGTGTTAGTGATGCATTGGTGGATCAGGGGGTTATTTTCCCTAATGGCTTTCTTGGCTGTTTTCCTGGTAGGAGAAGGGAGAAATATGAACATGAGCTCTGTAGTAGGGCATGAGCTGTGGTTGGTTCTTGGAAGATCTGTCAGCCACAAGCAGAAATCCTCTTGCCTTTCCTGAGAGCCCAGACTTCGGAGGCTTATGAATTCCTTGCCCGTTTTCACAGCTTCATTTAATGAGTCTTATCAAAACTGGGATAAAATTCAAGGCTTCTTAGGGTGGTTGCCCACTTTTCCCTGGCTGGGAGATTTTGGTTTTTTCTTCTTAAAATCTCCTGCCTGCGCTCCTGAACTGAACACTGTGCAGGAAATCCTGGGAAGGGCAGAGACTTGCATCCTCTGGGATGCAAAAGGTTGACAGCAAATGGAGATAACACCCAGGCCATAAGAATTCAAGCCTGTAATAGGCTCTGATATCAATATGAATGAAAGGATAACCTGATCCCAGGATATCCAGGCTGATATGGAGTCTGTGGATCCCTATATCCACAAAAGGCTGCTGACTGACCTGGAGGTGAAGTTCTCCTGACATGATTTATGTGTTATATATTTGAAAAAATAGAGGAATATTTTGAGAACCCAGGGCCAGGTTATTTCCTGTCCTTGGTTTGATTGCTTCTGCCTGTTAACTCTGCAGCTCTATCTCCTGGGACAATCTGAGGGACAACCAGAGCGGATCCCACAGGATGTTTCTGTTGGAAAAGAGGGATGTGCTGTCACATTCTCTAAAACTGCTGTTATGTATTGGGAACCAGACCCATTCAGCTAAGGAGGTGTCACTGCTCTCCCCAGGAAGGTCACACACAGAGTTCCTGTTTGAACCTTGCTTCTCAGCTGTATTAGATATAATTTTCTATCAGGAAACATTGTCCCCATCTCTAAAAAGGGTGGAAAGGAGGAGCCTGGGAACCACTGCCCTGTCAGCCTCCTCTCTGTGCTGGGAGGATCCTGGGACAGCCCCTCCTGGAAGCTCTGCTGAGGCTCACAGAGCACAGGGAGGTGATTTGGGACAGCCAGCACGGCCTCACCAAGGGAGAATCCTCCTGACCAACTCCGTGGCCTTCTCTGGTGGAGTGACTCCGTCGGTGGACAAGGGAAGGGCCACGGATCTCATTAATCTGGAATTCTGTGAAGCCTCTGACACGGGTCCCCACAACATCCTTCTCTCTGGGCTGGAGACAGCTGGATTTGATGGATGGACTGTTGGATGGAAAGGAAGTGGTTGCCCAGTCACAGCCAGAGGGTCGTGGTCAATGGCTCAGAGTCCTGATGGACGTCAGCGATCAGTGGAGGCCCTCAGGGGTCGGTACTGGGACCAGTGGTGTTTGATAACTTCATTAACAGATGAAGGGACTGAGGGCACCCTCAGCAGGTTTGCAGGGGACACCGAGCTGAGGGTGACCTAATGGTGACCTTCCAGTGCCTGAAGGGGCTGACAAGAAAGATGGAGAGAGATTCTTTACAATGGTCTGGAGTGCCAGGACAAGGGGCAATGGCTTCCCACTGGCAGAAGGCAGGGATAGATGGGATATTGGGAAGGAACTGTTCCCTGGGAGGGTGGGGAGGCCCTGGCACAGGGTGCCCAGAGAAGCTGTGGCTGCCCCTGGATCCCTGGCAGTGTCCAAGGCCAGGCTGGATGGGGCTTGGAGCAGCCTGGGATAGTGGAAGGTGTCCCTGCCCGGGGCAGGGAGTAGCACTAGGTGAGCTTTTAGGGCCCTCCCAGCCCAGGCTGTTCTGTAATTCTGTGACACTGCCTCAATTCAAATGAGCTGCTGTGCAGAAGGGAGGAGAAATTTGTAGAAGGAAAAAAAGGCAATCCTATTTTGTCTCCTTATTTTTCTTGTCTTCTTTTCTGTCTTTCTCGGACACTTGTCCCAAGTTGATGGTGTGGTCTGCTTTATGCAAGGTAAAACAACATCTTGTCCAAAAGCAATCTCCTGCCATGTGCTGTCTGGAAACTCCGTGTCTCATTTGATGGATAATTGCATATTTGATTTCAAATAAATGAGAATTGTTTTTTGTTCTGTGGCAAAGAGTGTAAAGGAGGATTTTAAGACCTAAAATCCCTGTTGCGCCTGTTTAAAATTCTTGCTGTTGTAGTAGCACAGAAGAGAAGTGCTGCTTTATAGTGTTTAAAAAGAAAAGCTTTTCTCTAGCAGGAAAGTAGAACCCTCTAAACAAAACCCTTGTCCATAATGGGCAATTCCAGGGAATGCTGGCACAAGTGACAGATCCTGCCAGTCTGCGGGACTGTCCCACTTAGTGTCTTCCATGTGAGAAATTAATCTTCTGTGAGCTGTCACACTATGGAATAGAAAGTTTTATCATAATTGAGATTGAGTTAAAGATCATGGGAGTGTTGGATGGATGGGTGTCCTGTCTGTACAGTTCCTGGCTTTCCCCTATCCCGGACAACCAGAGGGAGTTGTCTGTAAATCATAGTGTGCTTTGATAAAGGGAGCATTTTTCCAAACTGATAACACAGATAAATAACACTGTGAACTCTTAGTTAAGGCTAAGCCAGGCTTTTTCTCAGAGGGTATTTTCTGTAAAAGAACAATTATTACTCAGTCACGTTCCTTTGAGCCACGCTGGATGTTTATTAAGCCTCTTATTCCTTTTTGCAGATTTTTGAAATAATAACATTTCCCTGCTTTATGCTGATGATTTATCATTTCATAGAATCATGGAGAGGACCCATGAGGATTATCCAGTCCAACCCCTGGCCCTGCCCAGACACCCCAACAATCCCACCCTGTGCATCCCTGGCAGCGCTGTCCAAGCGCTCCTGGAGCTCTGGCAGCCTCGGGGCCGTGCCCATTCCCTGGGGAGCCTGGGCAGTGCCCAGCACCCTCTGGGGGAAGAGCCTTTCCCTGATCTCCAGCCTGACCCTGCCCTGGCACAGCTCCAGCCGTTCCCTGGGCCCTCTCACTGTCACAGAGAGCAGAGATCAGTGCCCAAGGGGTGTTGCAGACACAGTCTTTTAATACTTCAACTTTTATGAAAATAACAAAACCCAGCGCTGGATTTTCAGGGATTTTCATTGCAGATTTGTTGAATGGTTATAGCAGAAAACATGAATAGTCCCTGACTACGCAGCACCTAATAAATATCTATATATTGGTGTCATTTGCTATGCTCTGCTTTCTTTGAGGAGGACTTGGCAGTCATAATTAATTTTGAAACCAACCCATCCCTGAATTCCACATTACATGGCTGAGAGTTTTTCTCATTTTTGTTAGAAGAATCCAATTTAGTTGTGATTGACCTTTGTTCCTTCCTTATAGCAGAAGTTATTTGAGGAGCAGGTTTTATCTGAAGCTAATGTATTTGATGTGTTTAGGGAGAAATTTACAAGGAAGCTCTGAAAAGGCTGCATAAAAGTTATGGATCTGAAAATATTTGAGGAATTTGGTGCATTCTGGTGCAGGTATTTTAAGGCTGTGACAGCATTGAATTCAATCTGTTTTCCTTAGCTGAAATGAACACCCAGATTTAGCACCGAGTCCCACTTGGATTGCTTTAAGGTTGTTTATTTTTCCTTGTTTTTCATCTCACCTCTTCTTATATTTAAGAATGAGGTGGTGGTGCAATGCTGGCAATATTGTCCCATGTTACTTTGTTATTATTATTATTAAAAATAACCTTGTGCTATGAGTTTATGTGGGGCTTTTTCATAGAAATAAGAAATGCTTGCCTCCCTGAAGGGATCAAATAATTGACATATTTGCAATGTGTGCAGGTGTGACATTTAGTAGGCATGGCACATTCCTCCCTGGAATGGAAGTGTGTGAGGCTGCTTCTAGAAAGTTCCTGGAGCTTTAGAAACTTCCTTTCATCCAGCTGAATGCTTCAAACTTGGCCAGAAATTCAGAACTCGGAGATGTGGATATTTTCCCATCCATCCCTTCTTTTTCTATCAGTCCCCTAAAGGGTTTTTTTTAACATAACTGAATTTACGATGAGGGTCTTGTTCCAACCTGTGACACACTTCAGGTAGTGAAGTTAAAGCTGTATTTATACTTGATGAACGGAAATTTGACACGTGTTCTTTATGTTGTGAAAAAAAGAGATGCTCAGACCCTGCCTCATCTAATCTTTGTCTCACTGAAGAAGCAGAGGCGCTGAAGAGAGGCACAGCTCCTCCCTGACACAGGGAATTATTTTCCTGTGTGGAATTAGTGATTCGTAGTTGCAGTGACAACAGAAATGCTCAGAAAGCACCTTTCACCTGGGAGAATTCCTGTCCTTGGGCCTTCCCACCGGACTTGGGGAACTGGCAGGGCTGGGAACCCACTGGAATCCAGGCTGGGGATGAGCAGCTGGAGCAGCCCTGGGAGAAGGACCTGGGGGTGCTGTGGGTGAGAGCTGGGACCCAGAACCCCCCCGTGCCCTGGGCTGAGCCCCCAGCGTGGGCAGCAGGGGAGGGGGGGATTCTGCCCCTCTGCCCCGCTCAGGTGAGACCCCACCTGCAGAGCTGCCCCAGCCCTGGGGCCCAGCACAGGAGGGACCTGGAGCTGCTGGAGAGAGTCCAGAGGAGGCACCAGGATGATCAGAGGGATGGAGCAGCTCTGCTGGGAGGAAAGGCTGGGAGAGCTGGGATTGTTCAGCCTGGAGAGGAGAAGCTTTGGGGTGACCTCATTGTGGCCTTGCAGGGCCTGAAGGAGCTGGCATGAAAGATGGAGAGAGACTCTTTACAAGGGATGGAGTGCCAGGACAAGGGGGAATGGCTTCCCAGTGCCAGAGGGCAGGGATGGATGGGATACTGGGAAGGAATTGATCCCTGGGAGGGTGGGGAGGCCCTGGCACAGGGTGCCCAGAGAAGCTGTGGCTGCCCCTGGATCCCTGGAAGTGTCCAAGGCCAGGCTGGACGGGGCTTGGAGCAGCCTGGGATAGTGGAAGGTGTCCCTGCCCATGGCAGGGGGTGGCACTACATCATCGTAAAGGTTCCTTCCAACCCAAACCATTCCATGGTTCTATGACTTTATGACATCACTTCAGGCTCATGTTCTTCCTTCATTTCATGCAGAAATACAGAAAGGGTTGATTTTGATCGAAGTTTGAATAAGTTTCTGGACAGGGAACACAAATGAATTATTTCCCTAAATGTTTTATCTTTCTTGTGCCTGGAACTTTTATCCAGAGATGCTATTTTTGAAGTTAACGGCAAGTACTGAGCTTAGGACATTTTAAAAACACTCATTTTTCTATAAATCATCCTCTTCTACATTTACTTTTTTTTTTTTTTTTAGTCCCACTACATCCAGCAGATCCGATGTGAGAATTATTTTGGAGTGGAATGGGATATAGTGTCGGTCTAGTGGCTGCTGAAGATGAATAGTCTCTAAATAAGTAATAAAGCTGAAGTGGCTGTAACTCGCTCTGAGGAGTTTGTTTATTGATACTTTCTGCCACTTAAACTTAGATTTTGCTGCCATCAAGTTGAAATGGGCACTGCCATTGGTTTTTATTTTTTTGATCCTTGTTTCTGGGGGAGGAGGTGGGGGTTAATTGTGGGGTTTGGGTTTTTTGATTGGTTCTTTAGAAGCTGCATGAGCATTATCCTGACAGGGCAGTTATTTCTTATTACAATGTACTCCAAAGCAAGGGTTGAAATTACAGTTTAAGGGAGGTTATTATACTTTACTGCATCATCTAGAAGTTTGCTAAGCAAAGTATTTGTTTATAAAGAATTCCATTTCGATTTCTGTAGTGCTGAACCAATGGCAAATCATAACTGGTCTTTTTTGTGCAAAAATATTTTTCATGCCTTCAGTTTTTTATGAAATTTATCCCAATTTGTCCCCTTCTCCAGATACTAATAATAATTAGTTTTAAAACTTTATATGAAACTGAATACAGCCATGACTTCCATTTTTGATCCATTTCCCAAACAGTGCCCTCTTTTTTAATGAGTTGAACAAAAACATGTGATTATATCTGTGAAAACTTCAGAGAAGCTGTGGCTGCCCCTGGATCCCTGGCAGTGTCCAAGGCCAGGCTGGACGGGGCTTGGAGCACCCTGGGATAGTGGAAGGTGTTCCTGCCCGGGGCAGGGGGTGGCACGGGATGGGATTTAAGATCCCTTCTAACTCAAACCATTCAGGGTTTCTGGGATTCCAGGCTGATGCCTTCTCCTTTCTGCATCCCTGGGAGCCGTGCTGCTGCAGCCAGTCCTGGAGCAGGGGTCAGCCTGAGCCTGGGGCTCCTCTTCACTGTCACATGCTGGCTTTTCCCTTCTCCAGCACCTGGGAGAGTGGTCAGGCTTGTGGTGCTGTGTCAGGTGTGCAGTGGGAATGCAGATGTGGATTTGGACAGCCCGTGAGGTATCTGGGTCCTGGGGTTTACTTAGGAACCTAATGAGATCAGAGCTTTTACCTGACTTGATTACCTCACACACTCGCCCCTGTGAGCCACCCTCAGCCCAGCATCTTTATTATCTCCTGCCTTTCCTGCCCTCAGGGCAGACCCCTACTGGCTGGAAAGGCTGCACAAGAAATCCTGGTTGTTCATGCAGTCCCTCAGTTACCAGGGTTGAGCATCACCAGCCAAGGTCCCTGGACATCCTGTGACATTTATCTGCACGGATCGCCCCCATTTCCAGGCTCTCCCTGCTCTGCCAGCATCTTTCCTCCAGCCAGGATGATTGCTCCCTTCTTTCCAGGCCCCAAACCCTGGGTTCCCCAGCCTGACCAGGCTGTGAGCAAAGCACACAGGATCAGCTCCCTGATTTGTGTTTCCACCTCACCTCTCTTTACACAGGAGGATTCAGGATGTTGCAGTTTTGTTTAATGCAGCATTATGAAAATTTAGTGATAGAGATAACGAGTCAAAGGCTTCTGTGGAGAGTTTAAGAGTTCACTTTCACACCTTCGTGCACAATTCCGTGCTGGCTGTCACCATGCACTGTTTAACCATCATAAGGACCTCAGGCTGCTGCGTCTCCAAATGTCCTGACAGCTGCAGGGATCTCATGGCACTGCTTTTTTCCCTGTGCTCACTCCTGATGGAGCCCATTTCACAGGTGGCCATAGCTGATTAGCTGGGGATGATTCTTCTCACACCAGTGGTTTTCCAGCCCTGCAACAAATTGTCCCTTTTAGAGTCATATGATTCCTTTGCATTAGCAGGTCAATTCCAGGCTGATTCCAGCCGGCTTAATGGAGCATGGGAACACTTCTCCAAGTGCTTGGCTGACACGAGGGGAAGATGGATGGTGGTGGCAGGAACCACTGTTCCTGCAAGAGAAACTCAGTGTGTCCCTGCTCTTTCTCTTCCCACTCTTCTCAGCCGGGACAGCAGGAAACTGTTCCTCAGCACTGGAGCACTTGGGTGTGCTGTGGGCTGAGCAGAAAAATCCAGGTGGCTTTTGGCTTTCGTCACTAAACCTGAGAGTTTTGGAGTCACCGCCTTCCCTTTTCAACTCCAGGTTTGTGTATCTGCTGTGGTTTCCAGCTGTTGATGGTTCCAGGCACTGCATGGGCCAGGGCTGAGAGCACAAGGAGCAGTGCAGGTCAAGGCATGGGAATATCCCTCTGTCTCCATGGAAGGGGTGGTGAGGCACTGGAAGGGGCTCCCAGGGAGGTTTGGAGTCCCCATTGCTGGAGGTGTCCAAGGAAGGCCTGGAGGTGGCACTCAGTGCTCTGGGCTGGGGACAAGGTGGGCATCGGGCACAGCTTGGTCTCCATGGGCTGGGAGGACTTTTCCAACCTCAGTGATCCTGGGATTCTGTGATTAAACAGTAATGAGATTCCTCTTGGTGCTTGGACTTCCAAAGGGAATTAGACTGGGAAGAGAGTTGAATGCAGTTGTGTGCAGGGTGGGCCTCAAGAGTGCCTTTGCATCTTCCTCCTCCCAGGCTTAGTTCTTGGTAAAAGGAATATTTTGGAAATATTTGGGAGCCTCTGGAACTGAAACAAAGCTCATGTTTCATGTGGCACTTGTGGAAAATCTTGAAATCTGAGACTGCCAAACAAAACTGTTGAAGGTGAGAACGCAGCAGTGGTAGAGGATCAGTCTCTCTGGAATCCAGGAATTATTTTACCGAAGGGCAGGGCGCATTTTGCTTGTGGTCTCACAGTGAGCACATACCCAGCTAGGAATGACACACTGACCATGATAATCACGCATGATGAGGCTGTTTGCTGGGAGTTTTGCTGAAGAGTATAATTTTAGGCACATTTTATAGCAGTCAGGATAGTTGAAATCTAATGGCTATGTGGGATATGTCAGAATTCAGCAGTCAAACAGTCAAATTCCAAATGCCTTTTGGCACCATTAAATTCTGATCATGCAGAAGGGAGATCATCACCTTAAATGTTCAGTTTAAAGACACTGCCTCACTTTGCAGGCACTGGTGTTGAAATACACACAAAAACACAGAAAAGTCACTATTTGTACCTTCTGTGCTGGCCAAGGGATGTCTGTGCACATCTGGAGCAAAACCAGGTGGGCAAAGGTTGCAACATTGTCTTTTGGTGTTTTCCCACTGTCTCAGAGGTGAGGATGAGCTCCAGGTCTCATCAAACCTCAATTCTTTAGTGATTCTCTGATTATTAAATGAGGAGCAACCAACAGAGAGTGGAAGAGACCTTGAGGCTTTTCCACAGAACAGAAGAAAATTGATGAGGCTCAGTGACTGCAAGGTCTCCAGCAGGCCCTTCAGAGAACAACTCCCAGCTAAGCAGACCTTAAAAGACAGGATCAAGTAGTCCTTTTATTTAAATGCTTTCACACAGGGCTGTATCACTTTCATTAGACTATTCCATAAAAAGTTCTATGCCATATAATCATAGCAAAATGAAATGTGAGGGCTTGAAAGATTCCACCAGATTGTGTTGGCTGTGACTTGTCTCTCACCAGGTCATTGGTATTCACCTGTGCCTCAACCCCCAGTTTTGTACATTGTAATAATAAAATCTTGAAATATGGCTTCATTTTGGAGAGACTATAATAACTTTGTGAGAATTGCTCTAGTGAAAAATATGTTCTGTCATTAAAGATGGATAGTTTATAGAATTAATCCTACTTCCAGAGTGTTCACTGATATATTTACATAGGTGGTATGTTCTCCATGTTCAGAATCCCAGGATGGGTCAGGCTGGAAGAGACCACAGTGGGGCATCTGCTCCCATCCCAGAGCACAGGGCACAGGGTTGTGTGCACACAGCTCTGCAACAGCCCCAGGGAGGAGACCCCACAGCCTCTCTGGGCAATCTGTTCAGGGCAGAACTTCTTTCAGTCCTCTGCTGAGGTCACAAAGGAAGGTACAATGCCACAGCAAGGACAGGAATGAAATTTCTTCTCTCCTTTTTCCAGTCCTAAGGTAAATGCACGTGCTGCTGCAGGGCAAGAGATGGCAGAGGAAGCACTTAGGATACAACACCGGGGGCCAGTGGCTCTTTCCTACAGCCAGAAACACAAAAAAATCGTGTGACAGCATTGTCTTGACTTGCAGCTCCCCTCCCATCTGCTCCCTGTAGGGTTTTCCTCCAGAGTTCCTCAAAGGAGAACCCATAAAGGCTCCCTGCAGTCAGCAGTCTCTGCAGGCCACGTGCTGAGGCTTTCACCACAAGCACAAGCCAGGCTTCCTGTGTGACCAAGATCACTTGCAGGAGATTTTGAGGCCTGGAGGGTGGAGAAAAGGTTCCGCAGATATGCTTTAACAAACACAGTCACTTAAATCACCCTGCATTTAATATAATTGTTCCTGAAGGCTGTGAAACCTGGAATTATTTCACATCAAGTTGCCTCATTATGGAGGTTATCAGTAGTGCCACGTTTAATTTGCTGGAAATGAAGTGCTGTGAGAAGAGATGCAATTTTCACAGTCATGGAATCTTGTTTTGCAGCGCGGATATATAAACACACTTTTAAAACTGGGGTGCATTTATTGATTAATAAAATACTCTCAGAAACTTCTGCATCCAGTGGAAACATCTTGTGGGAACTCACCGGTGGTTTTCAATTGAGAGGTCCTACAAGTGCATGCTTTTAGTTCTAATTACAGGGATTTTCAACATCTCACTTAAAAATATATAAATGAAAATAGAAAGCGGAGCCCTGTGGTTCCTTGGTGATCTGAAAGCTTTTGTAAGCCGCTTGCGACACCCTGGGAGTGTGAGCAGAGAGCAAATATGAAGTTGTAAAGACACCTCCAAATGTGAAATTGTTGAAGGATGGGCCATGGAAAACATTAACTGGTTACAAACCCCTTCCTTCACACCTTTTAAGTTGTAATAGTTAAATATAGTTGATGTTTCTGCTGGCTGTAAAACATCTGCTGTCCGAGGAGGTTTGTCCTTTGCAGAGGTCCCACCTGACCTCCGTCCACCTTAAGTTCAGCAGCTCAATAGGAAAATTGAAGTTGGATATATGGAAGAAATTCTTCCCTGGGAGGGTTAGGAGGCCCTGGCACACAGTGCCCAGAGAAGCTGTGGCTGCCCCTGGATCCCTGGAAGTGTTCCAGGCCAGGTTGGATGGGGCTTGGAGCAGCCTGGGATAGTGGAAGGTGTCCCTGCACATGGCAGGGGGTGGAATGCGATGAGCTTTGAGGTCCCTCCCAACCCAAACCATTCCGTGTATGATTTTATAGCTGGGACAGCCACAGTTGTGTGGCAGATGATGAAGTATCAGCAGGAGGGTTGCTGAGGGTTCACATGCACCATAATTCCACAGTATCTTTCCCATGCAGACGTTTGCCCTGCAAGATACCGACAATTTTATGGCGTTTCTTGCAACCCCTGTGAGTGAGTTACGGGTTCATTTCTGCAGGGGAGAATGAACAACATTAATGGGACTTTGGAGAGCAGTCTGAGTTGCAGAATGATGTATCCTTATCTTTTGAAGTTCTCCTGTACCAATCTTTGGAGCAGATATGAAATCATTCAAATGGTGCTTTATGACCTCCCTTTGGGAAAATAAATGTCCGTAAACATCGCTCTCTTTTGATGCCCTAAGAAGGAGCTCCTACCTTTATATACTGATTATAGCCACTGTACTTATAGATCCTGCTGTCTTCCCCTTTTATCTTCTTGTTTTTACCTCAGCTCTTGCACATTATTTTGGTTCAGATTAGTAAAAGCTTTCGCATTCACAGGAGAAGTTGGGTGTGGAAAAATATGTCCCAAAGGAAACCTAGGGATCTTGGCAGTAGGTAGGTACTGATATGACTTATTTCCACTTGTAGGCCACTGATGAGAATTAAATTGAGGTCAGCCCTGGGCACAAAGGTTTACTTGAGAGTGTTGGTGTTGAGATGAGGTACAATTAATGTGTGACCTCGGGGTGCTGCAGCTGAGCACATCCTATTGTTCAGCAGTGAAATCTGCTCCCCTGCTCCACAGGGAGAGAAGAGTGGGTTCAAAGGATTTTTCCCACGGTGTGGTGGGACACTGCTGGAGTCTGGCATGCATAAAATGGCCGTGGGGCATCTTCAGCTTGTTTGTTTTCCCCTTTAGCTCCCAGTTTCTGGAATCTTTCCCCTGGGAGCTATAAATTTAGCCCTAAATGGTTCCCTGCCTCACTCCCACCTTGGTGGGTTCATTCCTGCTTTATAGCCATTGGAGAAAGGAAAGGAAAGGAAAGGAAAGGAAAGGAAAGGAAAGGAAAGGAAAGGAAAGGAAAGGAAAGGAAAGGAAAGGAAAGGAAAGGAAAGGAAAGGAAANGAGGGGGGGAGGGGAGGGGAAGGGAAGGGGAAGGGGAAGGGTGGAATAGCCCCTCCCCTGCAGTGGTGCTTACTCCAGGGATATTTACAGCCAGGAGCTGGATCCCGTGTCAGACCCACGATGCTCTCACAGTACAGGAGCTCTTTGCCCACATGTTCACCTCTGTCAGTGCAGGTTCAGTGGGTCTGGGTAGATGAGGCCAGAGCAGTGATGGAATTTCTCTTCACGTCTTTTCCTGATACCTCCTGGGGCTCTCTCTGCCTTCCCCCACACCTCACAGTAGGTGTTAGTTCACTGGCATCTGGGATAGACCCATTTACCCAGACTTTCCTCACATGAAACATGGATCATCACCACAATAAACACTGAAATTTGTTCTAAGCCAAATCCTTACACTCAGGCCCTCTTTCGCACCATTTTTTAAGTCGTGGATACTTTTGCCGTGTGTTATTCTCATAGACTGTGAAAGAGGAGGTGCAGAGCACTGCATGGAAGCACCTGGCAGGTTTCTGGATTCCATCATGTGTTTGCCAACTGTGAGTCTCTTTTCAGCAGAAATTAAAACATGCTCTTTTTTCTTCATACAGAAATTGTTTAGTGCAAATCGCATTATTACTGTTATTAACAGTGCAGTGTTCACCCTCATGGATGGGTGAAGCTTCTTCCCACACAAACTGTGTTAAATCCATGGAGAAACGACTTGGAATGCCACAGAGTATGCACCCAAAGGTTATATTCTCCAAATCCTGGTACTTAATAATCAGTTGGTGTTCCTTGCCTCCCACACATTGCTTGGAAAATGTTCTCATGAATTCAATCTGAAGCAAATCCAGTGTTTTGAGCTATTGAGGCTTTAAAAATCAGGCTGGATTTAGGATAGTAGAAGACTAGTAGGTGTCATCAGGCTCACACTGCTGTAGTATAGTTTGAGGTTCTTGGTGTTGGTTTGTTTTTTTTTTTTTTCCCCAAAATCCACGGTATTTCTCTGTTAGACCTTTGTAAAGAACACATCTTGCCAGCTGGGATAATTTGCATGGCAGTTTTTCCCATTTCACTGCTCCTGCTGTTTATGCAGGGATGTAATTTCAGTTGTAATTTGACACAGGCTTGTTTTTCTGTCACTGTGAAGATTTTGGTGAGGGGAGGTTTGCTCTCCATCTCCACTTGATGAACAATACAATATTCAGATGCTGCGTGGACCCTGCATTTCAATTTGGCTCATCATTGGATGAAATATGGGAAATGTTCAGTGCTGTGCAATCAAATAATTCAAACCCTGCCAAGGCGAGGAGGTGAGGGGTGGGAGTGCTGAGTTTAAAAAGCAAACCCTGAATTCTGCACAATCTTTGGCTGGTGCTAAAGTGGTTTTAGGAAAAGACTGAGGAAATTCAGGCCTGTCTTGAAGAGGGAATCTGCAGAATTTGGAGAAACAAGATAAACAGAGAAGCCCCTGGTGTGGGGTGCATGGAGGAGTTGGAATGCCACAAGTTGGAATGGTCTCAGGAGGGATTCATGTAGAGAGTTTGTAAGGGTGAGTTGTTGTCCTGGTTCCTTCCTGCTGTGTTTGGATGACAGAGCACGGAAAACTGAGAGTCCTTAATTCAGGGTAAGCATGACCCAGCACCAACCACAGCATCAGTGCCTTAGCAATGGAATTCTCATCCTAAATCCCACCCCACAGCACTGCACCAGCTCCTGGGAGGAAAAATAACTCAGTTCCAGCCAAAGCCAGGGCTTCTGGGAGAGCAGGAATTTGCTTTGCTTTCGTTGGTCTTCAAAGGGGTGGAACAGAAGACACAAGGAAAATTCACGGGAGCATGTTCGACTGGGATACTTGGATGTGTCCATAATCAAAGGAATGCAGAAGCTGAGAGGGAGCAGTGGAATAACTTTTTTTTTTAGTCTAGGAAAGACACTTGTAAGAGTCACATTTTTCGGAGCCTCCCCATTTTTCTTCAGTGATTCCCACACCATTCCCTGTGGGCAGCTGGGAGTTGTGCCTCTAGCACTTGGCATTCTGGTGACATCAGTGGCTTTGCCACTTGTTTAGTTTTTCTCCTTGTCATTGGGATTCTGAAGTTTCTTCATCATTTCATGTGCTCTACAGAACATTATTGTTATGCAGAAGAGAGAATACCTAAGTTTTATTCAAGGGGTTTTTGCTCATTTGAGGTTTGTGTTTAAAAAAAGCGGGTTTGGATTTTTTTGTGTGTGATTTTCTTAGTGCAGCCTCTTCCAATTCAGAAATTCTTGAGAAGAAACAGATTAATAGAAGAGCTTTCATGATATGAGAATGAAATGAGTTGTTTGTTTTAGGCTTGTAATTATTCTCGGTAATGGTTTTAGAGTTGTAACTGATTTGGTAATAATATTAATGTTAATAATCATAATATGCCATCAGACCTTGCAGCATTCCATGGATAAATCCATCTCTGCTTCTGGCTTGGAGTATCAGCACGTTTAACGTGCTTGTGTTTTCCATGGTTTAATTAAAACTTTTAATTACCACGATTTCAAATTGCCCATTCTGGCAGCCTGCGGATAGATGGAACGGGAATCAAATCGTTGTCTTGGGAGAGCACTGGAATTTACAGTGGAATCTGTGGAACCATGCACAGCTCAGGCAGTTTTTGGGCATTTGAAAGCCGGTGTGCGCCTTCCTTCTGCATCAGTTACAGGCATTTTGTAAAACTGCTTTCTCTGGCACGTGGGCAATGAGAATTCCGTGTCCCTGACAAACAAAATGAGTATTTTTCCCTCAGAATTAGTGAGGAGAGGCAGCCAGAATGACTCCCTGTCTATAATGCATTCATTTGGAGCAGAACAAATGGTGTGAGATCCCTGCTGTCTGCTTGGGTTCCAATTTCACTACGTGATGACTTAAAAGGGGAAAAAAAAATCATCGAATGTTATTTTGCTCTATTTGAGATGTGGAAGGAATTTTAAGTTCTTTTGTGTCGAGACCACTTTGGCTCAGTAAATACGTAGCTGAATATTCGGCTTCAAACAGAGACAAGAATAATATATTTTGTCATATAATATAAAATAATAATACTACAACATAATTCTATGATATAACATAGCAAATAACATAATTCAGCTGAGAGGCTTCAGGGGCTAAGGGTGAAACTGAAATCCTGGAGAGCATTTCAAAACCATCAAGAAAAGATGCCCCTTACTGAAGGAAACAAATATATTTAATTGTGGTCTTGAGAACGGAAACACCAAAATCATCCAGACTTTAAAGTAATTTTGATTTTTTGAATTAAAATGCTTATGACACTCAAATGTCCACAGAAATTAATGCTATTACAAAACCTCAGTAGCTTTAAAATTAATTATTCCTTGCCAGCAGCAAAGGCTTAGAGTCACCTGTGATTTGGTAAAAGAGACACTTGAGAGGAAAATTGACCCTTTTTTTTTGGCTTTTCTACTTATTGTGGCTTCAGTCAAAGCCACGTGTTTTACATTATAGTCAAAAGTCCTTAAATCATCACCCTTCAGCCTGCTGAACACAGTGGGGATGTTCATTGGGCAATGCTGTCAGAAGGTAACAAAAAATAAAGTTAAGATTGGCCACTTAAATTCTGGATTTTTTAACAATTTCCTGTGGGGTTGAACCAGAGCTTCTCGATTTGGGAGTTTTCTTCTTTTTTTTCGCTTATGGCTGAGGCAGGTGGAGGATGTGGAGCTGGCAAAGGGGTGAATTTTAATGTTCTCCTGCTTTTTGTCCTGCAGAGACTGTTCTCAGGCTTTACCAATGGGAAATTCCACAGTTATGTTACCAATATCTAGTTTCTTTTTTTCTGGGAAGACACTGTGATTCAGCTGATGAAATATTTTTCTCTGCATTTGATTTCACTGTGTTTCAATTTTGTTTCGTTCACTATGAGGGAAAAGGTCTGCACAGGGGTGATAGAACTCCATTGTTTAATTTAGGGAGGGATGGGATCAGAGAGTTTGGTTTTCAGGTGAGAAATATGAAAAAATCCTGTGTATTATATGCTGGATATAAAATACTGGCTGTAAAATAGTAGATATATTTTACAGATAGTATTTAACTTTTAAGTAGTGAGAGCATCATGTTTGCCAGCAATAAAGGACTCGTTGGAAGGTAATAGGGTACCAACAGCTGGGTCATAAAACAGTTTTCCCCAGTGGGACATGAGAAGAAATTATACTTCTCATGGATGGCAGAGAAATCCTGCTGCACACAAATGGGATCAGTTCAAGGGGGATGCATGAAAGGAATCGAATTAGGATGGGAATATGCTTTGCTGAACATCTAATTGCTACATCAAAAAAAAAAAAAAATAAAGCATTCATTCTGAGCATGTTCTGACTCTAGATACAACCAGAGACAAGAAGGGGAAACTGCAATCTGGGAATTCCTCCTCTGAGCTGACTCTGCCTTGGTTTGTCAGGGAATCCCAGACTGGTTTGGGTTTGGAGGGACTTTAAAGCCCATCCAGTGCCACCCCCTGCCATGGGCAGAGACACCTTCCACTATCCCAGGCTGCTCCAAGCCCCGTCCAGCCTGGCCTTGGACACTTCCAGGGATCCAGGGGCAGCCACAGCTTCTCTGGGCACCCTGTGCCAGGGCCTGCCCACCCTCCCAGGGAACAATTCCTTCCCAGTATCCCATCTAGCCCTGCCCTCTGGCAGTGGGAAGCCATTCCTCCTTGTCTTGGCACTCCAGCCCTTGGAAATAGTCCCTCTCCATCTTTCTTGTTGGCCCCTCAGGTACTGGAAGGTCACCATTAGGTCACCCTGAAGCTTCTCCTCTCCAGGCTGAAGAATCCCAATTTCCCCAGCCTTTCCTCATAGCACAAGTGCTTCACCTTCCACAGCTGTTACTCTTGAATTTAAAGAAAAATTTAAAATTTTCTCATGTAGTTTTCTTGTTAAAATTGGTTTTGTTTCTCCATTTATCCACTGGGACTTGCCATTTCCTTTCCTGGATGGCTTCCTGCCTATGTTACTTAATTATAAAATGAATATAATTTTATTTAGAAAATTTCAGGCATATTAACAATGAAGGAAATCACGAATCCTGTAATGGAGTCCCTATTGCTGGAGGTGTCCAAGGAAGGCCTGGAGGTGGCACTCAGTGCTCTGGGCTGGGGACAAGGTGGGCATCGGGCACAGCTTGGACTCCGTGGGCTGGGAGGGCTTTTCCAGCCTAAATGATCCTATAATTCTATAATGAATGGGCAGAAAGACTGGAAAAATCTGTCTAAGGGCTTCTTGTGGACTTTTTTTGTCACATGCCATAGATTGAGGCAGGTTTCTCTTCCTAGGGGTGAAGTGCAAGGACCTCTACAAACACATTTGTATTTTGAGGATGTTGTTGGCAGCAGCAAGAACTTCAAAACTGCCTCATTGCATGGTGCCCACCAAACTTAATGGAAAAAGTTGTTTCTTCCCCTGATTATCAGGGGAAAAAAATTAATTTTTAGCATTCTCCTAAGGAAGGATCCGAGACTTCACCACTCAGATTGTATACCCAGCAAAATTGTGACATTCCTGAGATTCATACAGGTTTTAGGGATCATTCTGGGATTCTGAATCCTCAAGAAAAGTATCCCTGAATGGCGCAGTAGAGTTGTGATCTGGCTGGGTGTCTCCATCTGTCCCTCTGGCGTGGGGATACGTGCACACCAGACCTCTGATGCCAAGTGCTTTATGTTGCTTCCCTGTTTGCCAGGCAAATGTGGCAAATGGAAAAGGAGCACAAAACTGCCTGGAAACAAACCCATTTCCTTTGTGCAATTTGCTCTGTAGAGCACAAGCAAAGAAGCAGAAAAACACAGTAATTAGAATCCTTGTCTTGTCATGGATATTACAATTATGAACGGATAATTTCCCTGATTTTTCTCTTCCTCACCAGCCTGGAATTCTGCGTGAGCAGACCCAAGTGCTTTGTGTTTCTGTGGATCCCCTCCTCATTCATCCCTTCCAGATGTGTTTGAGGCTGGGTTCTCTCCCCCTGGCCTGTTTAGAGGTGAGGACAGCACACCCTGTGCCAGAGGGCACCTCTGGGAGGGGCAGGGATGGAGACCTGAGTGGAAAAAACTGGATCCTCTGCTTGGTAGGGATGCAGAAGCTCCACATCCTTTAGCACATCCATCTTCCTGCTGTCAGGACCTCCAGGCACACTCCAGCAGTGGTTCCTCCTTTCTGTGGTGTCCTCTGGGTGACTCTCTGCTGTCTCTCTGATTTTCAGACTTTCTGCAGATGGGGCAAGATGCTCGTTCAGCTGTCAGCAGCACCATGAGTGGTTTTCAGTTCATCTGGGTTGTCAAGAGACAGCTCTTCAGTCTCTTGAACCCCTGGAAATGACAGCAAAAGGAGATCGAGAGGTGAATGTGTCTGGAGAAGACTTTGTGCAGCAGGACAGGATTTTTATGCAGGCACTTGATCTTTTCCTGCCTTCTTCCCAGGAATTTCTGTGGGTGGAAGTTTTGCCTGCTGTGCAAGTAAGAATTGCTGGGTTTGTTCCTTTAGGATGGCTGGATTTGGGCATTTTGTGGATAGATGGGACTGCTGGGAGGCTGCCTTTGCTTTTGTTTAACCAAGTGAACCCTGTAATTTTTGGCCAACTGATACGCAGAATCACAGAACCCTTAAGGCTGGAAAAGACCTCTAAGGTCATAAAACCCAAACATAAACCCAGCATCACCCTGTTCACTTCTAAACCGTGTCTCCAAGTGCCACATCCACCTGCCTTTTGAACACTTCCAAGGATGGGGACTCTACCACTGCCCTAGGGAGCCCCTGCCAAGGCCTGAGCACCCTTTCCATGCAGAAATTCCTCCTGGTGTCCAGCCTGAGCCTCCCCTGGCACAGCTTGAGGCCGTTTCCCCTTGTCCTGTCCCTGTTCCCTGGGAGCAGAGCCCGACCCCCCCTGGCTGCCCCCTCCTGTCAGGGAGTTGTGCAGAGCCACAAGGTCCCCCCTGAGCCTCCTTTTCTCCAGGCTGAGCCCCTTTCCCAGCTCCCTCAGCTGCTCCTAAGGTTGCTGGATGTGTCCACATGAAGATAACCATACAGATATGACATCATACAGTACTGGTTTAACTCTTTCTCTCCAATTCTCTACTTTGCATTTCTGCATTGCAGCACATTCTTTAGTCGAGGAACATGGATAAGGAATATCCTTCCCTCTGGGCATGCAGATGTGAGTCCACAAGCAAGTGAACTGATGGAAGAGGAGTTTGGGTTGCTTTTACTTTTAGTGACTTATTTAGTACCACTGTAATTAATTATGCAATGTTACGACCTTTAAGTCCTCAGTTCTCCTTGTCTTTAAGTGATGTTAAAACCCTTGATGGCAGCATTTGGCTGCAGAAACATCTCCCCCAAATCCACATCCCACTGGTGGGCCCAGGACCTCCGTGCTCCCTTTGGATTTGCTGCCTGTGTGAAGATCAATGCCCCGAGTTGCCAGCAGCTGTGGATGAGCAATGCCCTGACTTCTGCTTTGTGCCCCTGAGCTTTGAAGGTGCCCTCAGCCTGAGGAGGGGTCACAGAGCCCCACATAAACCCTCGTCTTCTAAAGAGTTCTGCTTTCTCTGATCCCTGTTCAAACAGACTCCTGGCCTTTCACTAGCAGGATATTCACTCTCCTGGGATAAAGTGGTGGAGATTTGTCTGAGCCAGGAGAGAATGGACCAAATGACAGCGAGGGATTAAATGGTTCTGTTGATGCCAAGGGTATTCCTTGTGGACAACATCAGAATCAATTGATCCTGAAGCACAGAATGATTCTTTTTTTTATTCCCAGGGCTGTGACTTAAATCCTTCCAACTCTGTTCCTTCCCATAAAATACAGTAGAAAAAGCATTAATGAGCAGCTTGACACGAAGCAATTGTGATTGTGAACCCAAAAATGCCATCAGATTTCAGTTTATCAGTGAATTAAGAATCAGATCTGGTGATGTTAAATACCATTAAAGGATTGTTCAGCCCCCCCAAGGGCCTGAGGGGCATTAGGAGAAAGAAATGTGATGCTGGATGTGCTGTACTTTTGTTAGTTATGTGAAATTTAAGAGATTAAGCAGAGAAAAGACTTTGTCACAGCAGGAGGTGCTCCCAAAGGGTGGGATAACAGATAATCCCCTCGTACTAAAGCTGTATATCCCAGCTACAACAGCAATCAAAGCAAAGCCAGGACAGGCTGCAAAAACCTGCCTGAAAGGCTCTCCGGCTGCTACAGAGGCACTTTCAAAGTTGATAGAACAAGATCAATTCCCTCTTTTTCTAAACGCTGCATGTTGGATGTTGGGGCTCCTCTGATGCTGCCAGGAGCTCTGTCCCGGGCGGAAATCTCCGAGATGTCACCTTCTTTAGTAGCTGTGTTTAAACCCCAATGGATAAATAAAACCGCTCTTTGAATGGGGTTGGTGTGTTGGAAGAATGTGAGGTTTTTTAATTCTTACTTTATTTTTTGCCAGTAGCGGAATTGTTTTATTTTTAGCCAGGTGGCAGCTCTGATGGATATTTTGCAGGCACAAGTATCTGCTGACCTGCTGGAAATGGGGAGAAGAGAGAAAATACAAGTGGATTCCACTTAGAAGTTGCAAAAGAGGGTGTTAGTCTGAACTGCCTTTTAGCCACTGTCATCGGCAATCAGAGCAAAAATGTCTGTGAGGGGTTCAATTTTTAGCCTTTCCCCTGGGGCTCCCTGAGAGAGCCCTCGCCCGGGGCTGCAGCTCCATGAAAGCTGCCACTCACTGGAGTCTGGCACTGTTGGACATACGGGTGGGGCAGGATTTCCCAGTGGATCCCTTCCCTTACACCAGGGAAGGCAGCTCCGGGCGAGGGGCTGTGGCAGCAGTGTTGACTTTGGAGCTGGCAGAGCCATCTCCACGCTCACAGGGGCATTTCCCAGACTCTTCCCCCTCTTTCTTTGGTGTATGGATGCCTTAAGGCTGTTTGGATCTGGTTTTCTGGGATTTCTCCTTGAAATGAAGCCCTGCTTTCTCTGCCTTGCCAGAGCCTCCTGTCGTGTGCATCGGGGTGTGTGGGTGGCTGTGCTCCTCTGATAGCTCTGAGTACTTCAGCACAACGATGCAATTTCAGAAAGGAAAGATTAGGGAAAGATTTTCTCTTGCCTTTCAGTTGTGAGGGCTCCTCCTGACAGCCAGGAGCCCTTCCAGACATTACCCTGTTATCTTCCTTGAGCTGTGACTTTTATTTTTCGGGTGATATGCAGCCGTGACGTGATGAAATGCAGAACTATCATCAGGCTTTTACAGAGACAGATTTTTGAAGCTCAAAACCCTTGCAAGCTCATTTTTAAGATTTGCCTTCACTGGTGAATTGTCACAGCAAAAAAAAATGACTAATTTTATACTAAATAAGGGACAGGAGAGGTACAATTCTATTGGAGTGCTGCTGTACATCCCAAATTTAAATAGCTGTTGGTGATGATGGCAAGTCCTAAAATGTTCCTAAATGATTGCTGTGATGGAGATGAGTGATCCAGCACTGGGTGGCCACATGTGAGGGTAGTGTCAGGTTATTCTTTGGAAACCACCTACTGTGTGGTGCCTTCCTCCCCAGCCTCTGCTGTGCTCTTCATATGTCATGTATTTCTCCTCACTCCCTTCTTGGATTTCCTTGCTTCTCTTTTCCTTTCTCAGCCTTTAAAGGCCTGCTACCTCCCTGGAGGCTTTGTTTAAGACTTTTGAGGCCATGCTGAGAAAGGTGTGGAAGCACCTTGCACCCAGTTCAGTGAGCTGTGTGATTTGGGCACAGCACGGGATGGAGAGTCCTGGGGGGCTCATCAAATCAAACCTTTATAATGGCTGAATATAAAGGGAGTATTAGAAGAGTAACAGAAGAAAAAAATCTCTTAATGCCCAGGCTATTCTCTTTTTAACCTTTAAATGATATATAACCACCAGGAAAGCACTGAAACATTTCATAACTACCAAGTGAGGACAACAACGCAAACATAGAATCATCAGATCCCAGACTGGGTTGGGAGGGATCTTAAAGCTTATCCCATTCCATGGGCAGGGACACTTTTCCACTATCCCAGGTTGCTCCAAGCCCCATCCAGCCCAGCCTTGGACACTTCCAGGGACGTGGAGGTGTTCTAACATGGCTCTGTACAGTGAATATGGTCGAGAGGACAGCAGTGCTGAGTCCTGGCTGAGCATTACCTGCTGTAGTAATAAAGTTCCCCGGGGAGAGGAAAGATGTGCTTGTAGCAGCCTCACTATTTAATCATTAGTTAAAATATCACACCAGTTTGTGGGCAGTGAACTTTAAGAATGAACAATTAAAGGGTTTGCTTTGATGCTGAGGGTGTGTAATGGTGGGTCTGTGCTTGAACCCCCTGAAGGTGTCTGTGAGGTCACAGCTGGGCTCCCAAATCCACGTGTGTGTGTCCCCCAAGCACATGCAGCTGCTTGGTGGAGCTTTATTTGAAGAGCTTGTTTTTCTCACTGGGGCGTGTTTTCCTGAGTCACCTGGGGAGCTTTTTTCCACACCACTGAGTGTCACCAGGGAGGTCTCCTCTCAGATTCCAGTCTGCTGCCTTTGCTGTTCTGCAGCATTAGGCATTCCCCCTCCTCCTCCTCCTGTGCTTCAAAGGCAATGGAACCCAGCCCGGAGCCCAGCTGTGTTCCTTCCCCTTGATCAGCAGCCACACGGCACCCTTGGTGACACCTTGCTGTTCCCCAGCGGAGGCATTTTACCCCTGGCATGTGGAACATGTTCTCCATGGAAAATCACCAGCCAGCAAATTAAAGGTTGTTTTTAAGGCCATGGATGGAGATTTACCCAAAAATGGCACACATGAAGCTAAGACTTTCTTTCCTCCAGCAAAACCCCAATTCACCATGTTGCCAATTGATATAATTATGTGCCTTGGTGTCCTTTGGTAGCCTTGGTGTCCCTCTTGCCCTCTCACAGAATTATTTAGTCTGGAAAAGCCCTCCCAGCCCATGGAGTCCAAGCTGTGCCCGATGCCCACCTTGTCCCCAGCCCAGAGCACTGAGTGCCACCTCCAGGCCTTCCTTGGACACCTCCAGCAATGGGGACTCCAAACCTCCCTGGGCAGCCCCTGCCAAGGCCTGAGCACCCTTTCCATGCAGAAATTCCTCCTGGTGTCCAACCTGAGCCTCCCCTGGCACAGCTTGAGGCCGTTCCCTCTCCTCCTGTCCCTGTTCCCTGGGAGCAGAGCCCGACCCCCCCTGGCTGCCCCCTCCTGTCAGGGAGTTGTGCAGAGCCACAAGGTCCCCCCTGAGCCTCCTTTTCTCCAGGCTGAGCCCCTTTCCCAGCTCCCTCAGCCGCTCCTGGGGCTCCCGCCCCTTCCCCAGCTCTGTTCCCTTCCCTGGCCACTCTCCAGCCCCTCCAGGGCTGTGTGGCCGGGAGGGCCCAGAACTGGACACAGCCCTCGAGGTTCCCTCAGCGGGGCCAGCACATTTTTGCTACAAGCCAGAACGCTTATTGCTTTTGAAGCAAAACTTCATTAATTTCTCATTCTACAGAAAACACAATAAACCCCAAAACCAGTAGGTTTAAGAGGCGGAAGAGTCCTGGGAAAGAAAGTCAACTCTGTAAAGCCTTAAGTATAAAACTCACTGTAATTGGAGATGTGAGAGGTTGCAGTTTAGAGGCCTCCAGTTAAAGCCAGTCTCAACCTTGGTTTTGGTGAGTGATCAACAACAAAAAAAAGGCTCTGAAAAGGCTTTTGCTTTCAAGAATTTGTGTTTGGATTCACTTACGGAATTGCTGCAGTAAAGCCCTGGTACTGCACAAGCACATAGTGAGTAAAGGGACAAATTATACAGAGGTGCTTCTGTTCAGGCATAAAACTTTATCTCTGCAAACACCTGGTGGAGAGAGAAAATCTGGAATGAGGATCAGCACCACGGTATCACCCTATCACCTCTTAAATGTGGAGATGCTGCTGAGAAGTCATATCAGCTCAGGCACCTCAAAATCCTTCTATGAGCCTTTAGAGCTCAACAGTTCCTCTTTCCTCCAAAAACTGTGGCACTCGTGCACTGTCTCTGCCAGTCTGCCCAAACACACACTCATCCATTTATCATAAAACAATCAGAGTCAGATGAAGCAACCTTTGGGACTCTGGAGTGTGAATGTTTCCCCACTCTGTTTAGTAAAATATTTATCTTAAGGCATTTTTGAAGTTTAGTTTTGCTCCCAGGTAAGTGTAAAATGCATGGCACTACTTTTCCAAAGGATGAAGTATTGAATAGTATAGTTTATAAATATTTTATTAAATGCTTCTCCTCGGCATGAGGAGCATAGGAAATACAACGAGAGTTTCTTCACTAATTTCAGGAGATAATGCAAGGGTCCAAGGAGGAATAGATAAAGTTAGAAAAATAATTAAGAGATGATTGTTATTCAAGCCACCAGACTCAAGAAATTCGCCCTGAAGCATCTGCAGAAATGGCCAGAACAGTCTGAACTGTTACCTGTGACCTACTCGAGTGCAGGAGAGGTCCCAGAGGACTGACAAGGGAAATTCTATTGCATAAATCATTGGTTTAGTAGATTTATAATTTGTTTCCAATTCAGTTGTTCTTTTAAAAATTCAGAAATGAATATCAGAATTGTGGGGTAAGTGTCCAGAAACATGGTCATGGCTCAGTGTGAGCCCGGTGTCTTCCATGCCTGCTGCCACACAGGGAGGTGTTTTCAAGCCTGTCCCAAGCTTGTGACAAACATTAAACAGTAATTGTTATTTTTAATTTATATATTTCTTCATTGAATTGTGAGATATCATAGATTAGAACCAGAAAGTTGCAGACGGTACAGCTTCAGAAAGGTCTGGAGGCATTTCAACAAGGACAGAGTTACAATTTTAAATGATGTTGACATAGGAAGAAATGATCTGAAATAATTAAGATTTATGTTAGTCACTGTAAGTGCTTGGCAATGCCAAGCAGAGAAGAAATGGCTGTGCATAACTAACAGGGCTGAAAAAGGCCTCAGGAGGAGCCTTTCTGTGAGTGGCGTTGTGTGAGGAGTCATGGGGTGGACCTGGGGTGTTCAGCCTGAGAGGTACAGCCGAGGCCTGGGACTTGTGGAGGGACAGAAGCTCCAAAGGGGGAGAAAAGGGGTTATGGGCAATCTGTGAATTCTTTCTCCTAACACAGGGAGTAGGGTTGGCACATTTGCAATTAAATTATCCAGGAGCAGATTTCAAGTGAGCCAATGGATTCTGTCCCATGGCGTGGGCAGTGCTCAGGGCTCACTGCCTTGGAGCGTGAGGACATGGGGACACCTTGGAGCCCTTCCCAGTGCCTAAGGGGGCTCTCAGAGAGCTGGAGGGGGACTTGGGACAAGGGATGGACGGACAGGACACAGGGAACGGCTTTAAGCTGATAGAAGTAGCTTTAGATGGGATATTGGGAAGGAATTGTTCCCTGGGAGGGTGGGCAGGCCCTGACACAGGGTGCCCAGAGAAGCTGTGGCTGCCCCTGGATCCCTGGAAGTGTCCAAGGCCAGGTTGGACAGGGCTTGGAGCAGCCTGGGACAGTGGAAGGTGTCCCTGTCCATGGCAGGGGTGGCACTGGATGGGCTTTAAAGTCCCTTCCAACCCAGACCATCCCGGGATTCTGTGGGAAAAGCTTAGGTGGGTTCAAGATGCAGTTTGGCAGCTCCATGCAGGAAAAGTTTTCCTGTGACCTCAGCAGGCCAAGGCAGGACCTCAGGCTCTGGCTAAGGATTTTGGCTTCTCTCAGGAGCAGCTCCTTGGCTGGGGAGGTTCTCCTGGAGCTGAGGGTGCTGATCCTCTGCTCCAGCATTGCTTCCCAAACCAGGCTGCTCCAGCACCAAATTTCTGTGACTGCAGCTTTTGAGACAGTTCTGAGCCTTGTGCTGATCTGTAGAAAATACTGAAATTAGGAACAGTTTTTCTCTGTAGTTAAGGTAAAAAAGAACCTCTGTAAAATCATTTTTAGGCTACTTGCCATGAAAATAATTTTGCGACTTGCTTTTATCATGCAATAAATTACCCACAAAAGAGGATAACAGATTAATTTAACCAATTTAACTTAATCCAAAATAGTATGTTGTTTTATTAAGCAATGCTGTGGTGTAATTAAGAGTTGTAACTGATTAAACACCTTGTAAAGACAGGGCTGTTAATTAATACTAAATTACAATAAAATTAACGAAGTAACATAAACAAGCCATGTAAATGTTTTTAAATGACAAGGGTAATTCTTCAGCTAAAAAGCTGCTTATGTGAACCATTTCCTAAAGAGTTTGCTCCAATTAATATGCATATAATAATTGCAAAAATGGAAATGGGGCCAGAAGAGCTTTGCTTAGAATTTTTCAATTCAAAAGACTCCTTTGATAAGAAACATGGGAGTTTTTTTAGCTGGATATTCTCCAATAATGTCGAAGAAAATGCCTTGAACCCCAGCTTATGGTATGCAGGAAAAATCTAAAATTAACCTCAATGACACCTATAAGACCACTTCACAAACCCTTGTTTGTCTCACTGGAATATGAATCTGAACAACTCCTGCCTTGCTAAGCTTTAATGTGAGTATTATGTATTAATGCTACAGCTCCAATTCAGGTCTCATTTGCAGCAATGTCAGGAAATGGCTGAAACTTCTTTGCATACTTAAAAGGTTTGCTGGATTGGCTGGTTCACAAGCTCTGGAAATCCCACAGGTATTCCTTTGTCGTTGTGAATTAAGTAGAGAAACACAAAATCCTGGATCTCAAAGTGCAGGCCTACAGGGGCCTGTGGCTGCAGGAGATACAGAAATAGTCCTGAACTTTTCCAGACGTGAGATCAAATCTGATTAAGACCAAATAAGTTGAAGCAGGTTTTAGCAGTGTCTGGGAACCCCCAGCAGCAAGATTGCCAAGGTGTGAAATACTACTCAGGTCTTGGGATTTTGTTCTGTGTGAGGTAATGTACAAACTCCTCAAAATATCTCTTGGTTTTAATGGAATTTTGGAACTTTGTAAAAATTAAAATTTACTTTTTGCATTATCTCACAAACAGAAGCCCTAGAAATAGACTGTGGTTTTTCCTCAAGAAGTTATTCAGATTTAAAGACTAAAATGATTATGCTTGCATCATGCTGTTGAATAATGCTGCAAGTGCTGAAATTGTGCAAAATAGACCTGGTATGGGTATGAATTGAAGCCCCAGTGTCTAAACCAGAAGGCAGCTGACACAGCGTTGTGTGCACACAGCTCTGCAACAGCCCCAGGGAGGAGACCCCAGAGCCTCTCTGGACAATCTGGTCAGGGCTGGGCACTGGCCAGGGAAGAAGTTGTGCCTCCTGTGCAGGGGGAATTGCTGGCATCAGTCCCTGCCCGTGGCTCTGGTGCCATTGCTGGGCCCCCGGAGCAGAGCCTGGGCCCTGCTCGGAGCCCTCCCTGCACACAGGGACAGCCAGGGCTGAGGGCCCCTCTCAGCTGGGGCTCCTCTCGAGGCTGAACAGCCCCAGCTCCCTCAGCCTTTCCTGGGCACGGAGATGCTCCAGGCCCTTCCTCAGCTCCGCAGCCTGCGCTGGCCCCGCTCCAGGAGCTCCCTGGCCCTGCTGTGCTGAGGATGCAGAGCTGGACACGGCACTCCAGAGGTGCCTCCAGGGCTGGGCACAGGGGCAGGATCCCTCCCTGACCTGCTGGGAATGCTCTTCCTGCTGCCCTGGGATCCCATTGGCCTCCTTGGCCCCAGGACACTCTGCTGGCTCAGGGACAGCTCGGTGTCCCCCAGCACCCCCAGGACACTCTGCTGGCTCAGGGACAGCTCGGTGTCCCCCAGGACACTCAGGTCCTTCCCCACAGAGCTGCTCCAGCAGGTCCCCCCTGTGCTGATTCCTGAGACTGTTCCTCCACAACCATGGATGAACAATTTAAACAATCCTGGGCCCACCAGTACTGAACCCTGTGACAGGCCTGTAGGTAATTTAAGGTACAACTCTGGAAAGATTTGTGGGAATTCATACCCTTAAAGTCACTTCTTGTGCGTGATCCTTAAGAGGAATGGTGTTGTAGGTACCCCCTTGCTTTCAAGTGCCAAAGTTCTTGCAGACACGGGTATTTTCTTGAGCATTAAAGGCCATGAGTTTCTGATTTTGTCTTTAGTTTTGTTTATCAGTGGATAGAGGGCTGGTGGAGGAAAAATAGCTGGGAATGCATGTGTCTGGAGCCATAAATCTGTACATTGCTGAAGGTTTCCTTGAATAGTTCTGTGTAAGTGGGAAAAATATTAACCAAGCCAAATACAGCCTAAAATGGGCTTACATAAATATTACACAGAAAATATTACACAGACTGGGGGATGAAAGACTGTGGGAGCCTTTACACCTCAATATGCTGTTCAGACATTCCTGAACCTTATCAAGCTGGAGAGTAGGAGGGAGATTTCAGGAGGACAGGGATGAGTATGAAAAATGTGGAAGAGCATCCCTTTGTTTAAGAAGCACGGTGTAATTACGTCGTGAAGTTCATGTCAGTCCTATTTAAAAACTCCTTCTGAGCTGTGGGAACACCCAGAGTGTAAATGAGGGATTGTGTCTGGAACATCCACGCACTGGTCGAGCCCAGGTTGTGGCTGAAACCACAACGTTGTGTTTATGGTCCAGGAGCAGCTGCAGCTCCAAGTTTGCACAGATTAATCCCGAATCTTTTCGTGTCCTGTGTGGGTTTTGCATTTGGTGCCTCTTGCTATCAGTTTGTAACTGCAGGAATG
This sequence comes from Cnemophilus loriae, assembly GCA_013397755.1. Lineage (NCBI taxonomy): Eukaryota > Metazoa > Chordata > Aves > Passeriformes > Corvidae > Cnemophilus > Cnemophilus loriae. Next base: position 116,504 of record VZTF01007410.1, read on the forward strand.
TGGATCTGATTGAACCCTGCATCCGGTGCAGACCTAAATTCCCCTGAGGACTGAGATTTCAAATACACATCGGGGGGTAGGAACCCCATCTTTCCAGAGTGGAAAGGCTGTTACCAGTTTCTCCCTGTCTGTGCCGGGAAGAATAATGTGCCGCTCCCCACCACTGTCCCTGCATTCCCCCCTCCCCAAACCCCACAACTGCAGAGCTTCTAGGGGTTTCTTGCCAAATCAACCCATCCCTTCCACTCATTTGGCTGTGATGGAAACAGATTCCAGAGCGCTCCGTGGTCTATGCTCCCAGCAGGGCTGGGGGAGTGGGAGCCTGGCCAGAACAGAGTGAGGAGCAGCTGGACGTGGGCAGGGACACACGTGGGCACTGCCAGCTCGGCACTTGGCGGAGCTGGAGCTGCTGAGGACAGATCCACGAGTTCTGCCTCTCCCTGGGTTTCTCTCTAGCTTCCTGATGAATAAGAGCATTTCGGAGCAAAAGGTCGGCACCATGTTTTCTGCTTTTAGAAAGAAGTCAGGATTAAGAGAGCTAAAGCCATTGCAGCCTGAATTAGCCAGAGAAAAGGTGTTTTTTACATTTCTCCTCATGTCAAACCATTGGGGTGCCCTGTGTTGGAGGACCGATTTTTTTTGTGCTTTAAGACACCTTCCAAAAGGAATATGATGGGGAGGAACAAGGCAGTGCCCCTGTGCTACCTGCACACCACATTCCAGGGATGGGAGTGTTCATCTGGAGAAAAGAAGGCTCTGGGGACAACTCAGAACCCCTTCCAGTGGCTAAAGGGGCTCCAGGAGAGCTGGAGAGGGACTGGGGACAAGAGATGGAGGGACAGGACACAGGGAATGGCTTCCCACTGCCAGAGGGCAGGGATGGATGGGATATTGGGAACGAATTGTTCCCTGGGAGGGTGGGCAGGCCCTGGCACAGGGTGCCCAGAGAAGCTGTGGCTGCCCCTGGATCCCTGAAGTGTCCAAGGCCAGGTGGGGGTGGGGCTGGGTGGTCCTTAAGGGCCTTTCCAACCCAAACCATTCTGGGGTTCTACAAACCAGTTCAAATCCTACTTGTTGGAATTCTCAGCTCCTGGCCAGGCTGTCACACTCGACATCTTGCAGCAGAGGATCCCTGTCATCTGTTGGGTGGGTTATGAACCTCCCACACGTCGAGTTTTCAAAAATCTGGAAAGTTCAGTGCCTTACTGAATTCCATTTTCTGCTCTGATTTATCAGAATGCCGCACTGGACTCTGAGGTTCCACCTTGAGCAGCTTGAAATCCCTAAACCCAAACATTTTCCAAGACGCTGTGGAATTTTGAGCAACCTGCCCTTAAGAAAAGATCCCTAAGTCTTTTTAAAACTACTTTGGAGGTTTAATTTTCTCATAAGCAGTCAATTCTTTAAATACACTTCGGATGCAGTTGTGAGTTTGTGTGGCACAGAGCACTGAAAGAAAAAAATAACCCTCAGATTTTCATTTTGGAATTCAATCGCTGCTCCCATGTGCAGCCAAGCAAGTTCCCCCAGCTGGGTGAGAGCAGCATTTCCATGCAGTAGAAACAGAGGCAGACATAAATATATATGAAATGTATTCAGAAAACATGAAATAATGCTAAAACAAATCTTACTTTGACTCAAGCTTATTTCCCGTTGCCAAGAAAAACATGACTGGGTTGATTTTCCACAAAAAAAGTTGTCAGTAAATCAGATTTTCATGGCTCCAATTTGACAAGAAAACTTTTAATAAAAATGCCAGGGTAGTACCCTTTACATATTTGTAGTATTTGATGGAGACTTTTTGGAAGATGGTTGTTTACCAAGAGATTCTAGGAACAAAACCTGCACATTTTTTCGCCAGTAAATGGGTGTGTATTTGTAACTCAGACCTGGAGCAGATGAATTGTATTAGTTCTAGAGGCTATATTTGCACTTGTATTTTTTTTGCTGAAAACTTTTAACACACTTTTCAGGCAAAATCAAACCCTGTTTTTTTGCTGCAGACGAGGAGAAAAAATGTTGAAAGCAAAGGAATTCTGCTGCCCCCACCCCAACCAATTTTGGTTCATGAATGTACCTTGCAAGCAGCAAAAAAAAAAGGAGTGATAGGTCTTTGCAGAAAGCAGATTCTGTGAATATTTCAAGAACTGATCAGTATTTTTTAATTTCTTGAGTTAGGGATAAAAATTTCTGAAATTTTGCATCAAAATGCCTGATCAGCCACTGAGAGAAGTACAGACAGGGAGTTTGCTATGGGGTGATACAGGAAAATGTACACACTGTAAGTATCATTACAGGTAACACTGGCTTAATTAAAATAAAGAGGGTAATTTTCAAAGCTGCAGGAGAGATTTAGGAGTCTTGCTTCATGAGGAATATGAATTTGCTTTCCTTAACTGAGATAATACTGCTCTTCATGCTGGTTTTTAACATTTCTGAGTGCTTACATGAGTTACTTCTTTTGGTGGAAAAGAGGCCGAGTGAAAATCTCATGCTGGGGAGAAAAAGGTAAACTTCAGGTAGAAATAAATAGGACAGGGCCAAGAAATTAACGAAGGTGATCTTTTTCTAAATTCCCAACTAATGGTACCTGTGGAGGTCAGGAGGGTTCAGGTAGGGTCAGACTGGGAGGGAGCTTGAAGGGCCTCTTTGTGTGGCCCTTCAAACCCTCAACCTTCAACCACCAAACCTTCAACCACCAAAAAGCTGGAGCCCTGACTTTAAACCTAAACCTTATCCCCACCTCTCACCCCACACCCATAATCCAACTCCTAACTCCACTATTTTAATCATAGAGTCATGGAACAGTTTAGGTTGGAAGGGACATCAAAGCTCATCCAGTTCCATGGGCAGGGACCCCTTCCACTATCCCAGGGTGCTCCAAGCCCCGTCCAGCCTGGCCTTGGACACTTCCAGGGATCCAGGGGCAGCCACAGCTTCTCTGGGCACCCTGTGCCCGGGCCTGCCCACCCTCCCAAGAAACAATTCCTTCCCGATATCCCATCTAACCCTGCCCTCTGGCACTGGGAAGCCATTGCCCCTTGTCCTGTCCCTCCATCCATTGTCCCAAGTCTCTCTCCAGCTCTCCTGGAGCCCCTTTAGGCACTGGAATGGATTTGGAGGTCTCTCTGGAGCCTTCTCTTCTCCAGGCTGAACACTTCCAGCTCTCCCAACCTTTCCATCCCTTTAATCATCTCCATGGCCCTTAAGAAGGAGAAGGCTACCCTCAAAAATGAGGATCTTAGGAATGCACCAAAATAATGCTTCAGATTTAACAATGGAAGTTGTTTTTTCAGGCAGTCAGCAATTGTAGAAATTAAGTTATTCTTTAATTTCAGCCTGGAATATGCTGGTAGTGAGCACAATATCACACGATGGTTCTAATACCAATGACGCTTATTCTTATTTATTGAATTTTGGGTCAATTCTGTGTGGTTTTGTGCATGGGAACGAGGAAACTAAAGCAGATTTGGTGTCCAGTGGGCACCAAATGCTCTGCTCCCACTAACAGGGGTGTGAGAGTCCAATGGGGTGACTGACCTTCCCAGGGAGAGTGTAAGATCCAAACTGAACCCCAAAATTATAGGCAGTGTGGATGAAATGGATCCAGCAGCTCTTGCTTTCACCTGCTCCTGTCACACCAAAGCCCAGGCTGATGGAACAGCCACAGCCCATGGTTCTGTCATCATCTTCCAGTGAAACTCAGAATTGAAGACTCTGGCTCTATTTGCAGCATTAAAATCCAAACCATTTCCCATCCAAACAGCCTATATTTTTTTCCTGCAAAACAATCTCCAGAACTCCAAGCCCTTGCTGATTAGAGGAGGAGTGTTCTGCAGTGTGTGAACAACACACAGCATGATGCATCTTCATTACCAAAATTCACAATGATGATCATTTATCATAAAAGCTGCTGACAATGGGCATTAATCTCTGAGTAAAGCAAGGAGGAAACTCTGTTGTTGTGGCAGTGCAATTCATTTAGTCCCTCTCATCCATGCCTGAGGGACTGGGAATTCTCTGGGCAAAGCAAGTGCAGCCTCAGCAGTGTGGATTTTTGGGGGTGGAATATGGAATTCTTTTGCTCGGATGTGGAGTCCAGAGGTGACCACGCTGCTGGCAGAACGTGCCTGTGTTTCACACAGCCCAGAGCAGTTTTCCTCCCATCCTCAGTTTTGGAAGGGACTTTAAAGACCTCCCATTCCACCCCCCTGCCATGGGCAGGGACACCTTCCACTATCCCAGGCTGCTCCAAGCCCCGTCCAACCTGGCCTTGGACACTGCCAGGGATCCAGGGGCAGCCACAGCTTCTCTGGGGAATCTGTGCCAGGGCCTCTCACCCTCCCAGGGAACAATTCCTTCCCAATATCCCATCTATCCCTGCCCTCTGGCACTGGGAAGCCATTCCCCCTTGTCGTGTCCCTCCATCCCTTGTCCCAAGTCCCTCTCCAGCTCTCCTGGAGCCCCTTTAGGCACTGGAATGGACTTGGAGGTCTCTCTGGAGCCTTCTCTTCTCCAGCTCTGTTTAAAGCAGAGAATAGGAATTCTTTCAGGAGGAAATTTCAGCAATATGTTTCTATGCTGGAAACATTTATTTTTCTTTTTTAAAAATATATTAGAGATGTTGGATGTCTTTGGAAATACAAACAAATGTCTGCTGTAATAAACTACGTGTTTATGCCTCATTTTTGTCTGGCTGTACTTTATTTTTCTTTTTATATATATGTGTATATATATATATTTATATAGAAGAGATAAATGATTTGGTCAAGCAGGCCTGGGAAAAGCGATGCACTCCCACACACATCTGGTGTCTTGTTAACGAAGCTTTATCCATNACTTGGAGGTCTCTCTGGAGCCTTCTCTTCTCCAGCTCTGTTTAAAGCAGAGAATAGGAATTCTTTCAGGAGGAAATTTCAGCAATATGTTTCTATGCTGGAAACATTTATTTTTCTTTTTTAAAAATATATTAGAGATGTTGGATGTCTTTGGAAATACAAACAAATGTCTGCTGTAATAAACTACGTGTTTATGCCTCATTTTTGTCTGGCTGTACTTTATTTTTCTTTTTATATATATGTGTATATATATATATTTATATAGAAGAGATAAATGATTTGGTCAAGCAGGCCTGGGAAAAGCGATGCACTCCCACACACATCTGGTGTCTTGTTAACGAAGCTTTATCCATTTTTACTCAGTTAAATTCTGAAGGCTAAGAAAATACCATGTTGTTTCCCCTTATGGAATATTTTGTTGAAAGTCAGGACAATATCCATGTATTTTCCCAAATTTCCATCAGCCTTCAAAGCTGGGAGTTGGTTATCTCCTAAATCTGACTGCCCAATGTGGTGTAGATTTATTCCACCTCAGAACAAGTCAGCAGTTTGGGTTATTGCAAAGCAAACCATGTGTGCCTAACGTTCCCTGTTTCTGCTTGGAGACCATGGCAAGCTGGCTAATTCCAATGGAATACAGATTCTGTGCTGTCCAGCCTGGAGATGAGAAGGCTCCAGGGAGAACTCAGAGCCCCTTCCAGCACCTAAAGGGGCTCCAGGAGAGCTGGAGAGGGACTTGGGACAAGGGATGGAGGGACAGGACACAGGGAATGGCTTCCCACTGCCAGAGGGCAGGGATAGATGGGATATTGAGAAAGAATTGGATGTGTTCATAGAGACCTGGATTCTCCCAAAAGCGAGAGGTAGAATGAGCCCAGCACCTGAGCAATTTGATTTTCAAGCACCCCAGTAACAAGTTTCAAGGTGCCTCCCACTATCCTGGGTCTCTTCCTCTCCATTTGGAGCCCTGGGGTCTCTGCCCTGTGTTTCCCTTCGGTGCTGGGAGAAAGGGGAAACCTCCAACCCAGTCCATGCCTGGAGGCCCAAATGCCTCTTGAATTTTCCTGAATTCCTCCATGGCACGGTCTCAGTTGGATAAACACTGGAGAAGCAGCCCCCAAACACCCCTGCACCCCCAGTTGTGTTCTCCGTCCCTGGGACAACTCACAGGCACACAGCAAAAAAGAGCTGGAAAGAGCCAGTCAGAGATTTTCCTGTTCAATATTTCATCTCAGGGAAGGGCAGAGAATATATTTGAGTCGAAACAAATTACAGATAAGTGCCTGATGTGTTTTAGGGTGGGTATTTTAGAAGGATAAAACTTGTTATGAATTTCTCCCTGGTTTCCGAGTTGACAGCCTTCATGAAAATATGTAAAGTACTTTAATGAAAACCTCAGGCGTTGTTTTCTTGTTATTTTTCTTATTTGAAGCTGCCTTTATCAGGAATAAAATAGCAGAGATTGAAAGCCGTGTGTTCTGCTGTTCTCTGGTTTTTTGGGAAGTGAAAACAATTTAAATAAAGGAAAATGTGTGAGATTAGTTGCTCTTCTTAATCAGTAATTAAGATATGAACAATATCATTAATCTTCTATTTTGTGTTTTCCAGGTGATCAACATATAATCTCCACAGCTATGGCTGAGAAGTGCAGTTAAGGTACTGTGATAATTCCCTTTTAATATGGGCATGTTTTTTCTGGAAATGATTCCCAAAGTTCTCTCTTGAATAATTTGTACTCTATATTCCTCGAGGCTGACTTCACCTCTGGATGGTTTTCATTTGCCAATTTGTCCACTGAAAACGACATTATTTTTTTTCCTTGTATACCTTACTTTTGGTTTCCTGGTTTTAAATTCCGGAATGTTTTAGGATGTTTGTACAGACATACAATGAGAACCATGCTTCCGTGATGAAGGTCATGCCTTTGAAATATTAACTCCGAAAATGTGGTGGGGAAGGGATGGAAAACGTGTCCCTCTGGAATGCTGGCTGCTACACGCTCTGTGGCACTGAGAATTTGTTGACTGGGATCACAGGATGGAAATCGGCTCAGCAGCTCTGCTGGACCACAGGGAGAAGAGTGCTTGGTTTTTGTTGGGAATGCACATCTCATGACCAGGATTATCTCCCTTCAAGTCATGTTTCCACTTGTGGAAATCTGGCTGGGATTTTGAACACAGAGTGGCAGGAGGGGAGGAGAAGGAAATGTGGCAGGTTCTTTTTTCTGGGCACTGAACTCGGGTGCCAATGTAAACAGCAATGAAAAAAAGTCATTTCTTTCCCAGGAAAAATTCAGATAAAGATCCAAAACTTGATGAGCAATATGAAACAGTTGTTCTCGAATGGCAGGAACTAATTCTTGCCAAAGCAATTGTCAGGGCAGGATTTCCACTCTCCTTCTACATCCACATCAGTTTAATTTTGCTGTCAAAGGAAAAAGCCAGAAAATCCTCCTGCAATTCCAATTCTCCTTTTTGTTGGGATTTTTTTGTTGCAGAGTCTGTGTGATTTATTTGACTAAGGCATAGCAAAGCTCTTGGTTTTGTTAGCGACTTGCTTTGGAGAAAGCGAATCCATCAGTTCTCCGATTGTTATCTCTGGTCCCTAGCAAAAACCTTTAATGTTTATTTCCATCTGGGAATAATGCATTCTGATGTGAGAGTACTGGGCAAAAAGAGATCCTGGAAAGTCCATGCAGATCAGCTGATATCTTAGGTCAGGTTTGGAACAAAGAGTAATCCAGACGGTCCTGAGTGAAAAGTGGGATAAAAGGGAAAATTCTGCTCAGCAGGTGATTTTATCTGAGTACCAGGCTGGTTCTTTTTGCTGAGCCAGTGAACATCTCACACTACAGAGATGCAGGGGGCTTAAGATCTCTGGATTTATAGGCGGCATTTATTCAGTGCAGTTCCCAGAGGAAATTATTATTGAAAGCGGAGATGGCCCAGATTAATACAGGAATTATAAGGAGCTGGCTAAGGCAGATAAGGAGCTGGGAAAAGAGGAGACTGGGGACAGGATGAGGTGAGCTGCAGGTGCAGACGAGGAATCAGAAGCATTCCTGAGGGACAGGTCTCATGAAGAGCCCTACCTAATACTTCCTTAGTGACCTTGGCACAAGGTCTTTTATGCAGGTTTTGAAACTCCTGTAATGCTGTGAAGGACACATGAATTACACAAAAGAATTTTGTTGACTTTGTGGATTAGTCAAACACACGCAGCATAAAATTTAATAATCATAAGCCATTGTGTTAGGGACTAAGAGCAGGGGGGCTGCTGTAAACAAAACAAGAGTTTCAGCATATGGAAGTTCAAATTTTTTTTTTTAGGGAAAGTGGTTGTAGCACGTAGCTGAAGCTTTCACAGCTCCAGAATGTGCCAGGACACCTGTTCCTCCACGAGCTGCAATTTACTCTAAATAGTTCAGAGCCTAGGTATGTTATAAAGTCAGAATAAATAAAATTTTAGATCTAAAATATCAAGTTCTGAATCTGATTCCATCAGGTTTGAATCGGTGCAGGTGTGAAGCCAACCTTGCCTGAGGAGTAGGAGGAAGGTGCCAGACTAGCAAGAAGTAGGTTACTGTAGCAGCCTTGGAACTGATTTTCGTGGAACCAGCCCATCTGCCTCCTCCCCTCCAAAAATCCCCAAACAAACCAAAAAATGGAACCAAGCCAAGGTGGATCTCGGGCTCTAAGTGAGCAGTCCTGTTCCTTGAGGTAGGAAACCTCCATTAGGGTAGGGGAGCTGCAGCTGGTCAGCCACGGGGACAGAGCTGGAGGCAGAGCCCTCCCAAGGGGAGCTCCAGAGGGAGCTCTGCTAGTTCCATGCCCCCGCCATGGGCAGGGACACCTTCCACTCTCCCAGGCTGCTCCAGGCCCCATCCAGCCTGGACTTGGACACTTTCAGGGATGGCAAATCTTAGCACAACCCCACCTAGAGTAGCACCCCCAGAGTGATACCAAGATGATGGTTAAAAGGAGCAAATGAACCCCAAAATCGGTCCTCATCAGTGAAACAGGAGTATGATCAGCACAAGTGTGACGTGCTCTGTGTCGACCCTCTGAGGATTTGGGATTAAAGCCAAAAGGATGAGAAAGAAAAGGAATGCTCTACAAATCAGTGAAAAAATTGGTCAAAAGATAGGAAACAGAAGGTTGGAGTAACTGAGCAGTTTCCTGAGTGAGAGGATGACAGCAGCACGGTCTCTGAGGAATCTGCACAAACCTGTGATACTCAACTGATAAATGAGCTGCGAAAGACACGGGATGTGCTGCCGGTGCTTCCTCCAGAGCACTGGAGCCGAGTGCTGACTGTGGAAATCTGCAGCAGGATTGAGGCAGAATTAACTGCTGTGTGAGGCAGTGGCAGGTGAAATCCCCTGGAGGTGGATGCAAAGGGAAGAAGACAAAAATTCCTTCCGCATGTGACGAGTGCTGAGCTGGGCATTGCTACTCACCAGCCAAGAGCTGTAAAATACAAAAGATGCCTCTCCCAGAATCATCATCAAGGAATCATCCCAGAATGGCCTGGGTTGGAAAGGACTTCAAAGCCTATCCCATTCCAACTCCCTGCCATGGGCAGGGACACCTTCCACTATCCCAGGTTGCTCTGAGCCCTGTCCAGCCTGGCCTTGGACACTGCCAGGGATCCAGGGGCAGCCACAGCTTCTCTGGTCAACCTGTTCCATGTTAGCTTTAGTTCTGGAAGTTTCATAGCAGGGCCTGAAAAACAGAAATCCTTTTTGTTAAGGAAGCGAGTGAGCTGCAAGTCTTTGGGGTCAATTGGAAGTTTAGGGAAATTCTCCCATGGGATGAATATTTCTGGTCTTCCTTAGGGGCTGCTCCTGTCAGGGAGAGACTTCTGGGTTTGATGGACTCCCCTGTGAAGGGGCTGTTTGTAGCTTGTCGTGGGGCTTAAAATGGGAGGAGCAAAGAACCACTGGTGATGGAGCTCCTAAAAAACCCCAAACTGCTGGAAGGGATTTCAGGCTGTGCCTGGTGAGTAGACCAGGGAAGTGTTTGTCTAGCTGTCCAAGGCTCACTCACGTGTGTGTGGTTGGGTTGGTTGTCATCAGATGAAGGTCTAGTTAAACCTGGAGAGTGGAGAGAAAGATGAGGCATGGCCTGGTGTGCCTCCCTCTCTCCTCCCTGGGACAGAACTGATCAGGATCCAATGCCTTTCCTAGCAAAATAGAGGTGTTCAGTTTTTAGCAATACATTGAGGGTTCAAATATCAGCAAGGGAATAGAAGCTGATAATCCAGCTGGAAAGGCTGATGGGCTAAAGTGTGTCCTGAGTGTGTTTAAACTGGAAACTGGGAAAAGAACTGTTAACCAGGGAGATGAGTGGAATTCCCAAAGGGCTTTCCAAACAGAGTTGGGACACAAACCCACATTTTTCAAGTAGGATTTTAGGGAAGGGGTGAGATTTCTGGGTGCAGGCCCACCTGCAGTTCTCAGGAACAGCTCCCAGGAGCGGGAGCTGGACCCCCAGTTTGTGGGTGTCCCCAAGCTTTGAGGAAAACAAACCTGAGGGATCCGTCAGTTGTCTTTGCTCTTATCCTGCAATGCCATTGCTGATTATTCCTCTGCCCTGGGACTCCACAAGTTGCCTCAGGAGTCCAGGAAGACCTTTTTGATTTGATGTTTGCTTGATTTCTGGGATGTTTCCCCTCCTCCGTAACCGGATGGGTCTGGTAGGGTCTTAGGGATGTTTTCATGGGATGTATTCAGTGTCAGTGGTACCCTCCCCTCACCTCCTCCACTTTTCCCCTCATATGCTATAATTTTGGAGCCTTTCCAGCTCATCTCCTAAAGATCATAATGTGATAAAGGCTGCAGTAGCAGTGGGAGCTCGAGAATAAATGACTCTCACTTATTCACAGCCTGCTGAGGCCTTCCCGCTGCTCCATGGCCATCCCCACGTGGATGCATCCTTCTCCCAGAGGGCTGGATGGTGACACTTGGATGCAGCAGGATGGATTTTTGTTCAGGACACTGATGTTGTATCTGCTAGGATCTAAAATATTTGGAGCCATACACAGTACAGATGCTGGGAGTCTCCAAGTCCATTCTAAAGTTCCATTTTAAAGCATCTGAATAATAGAAATAATCTGATGGAGACCTCTGACTCTGGTAAAAGAGTTGGGTGAAAGAATAAAAGAGGCAGATTAAAAGAATGGAATGAACAGAAGACCCTTGGTCATGTGAGCCAACACATTTTCATCAACTTGTTTTTAAATAATTTAATAAATTAAGCAGTGGAAAATATTTCCCTAAATTGAGGTCTCTCGTTGCAAACCCAGAATTCACATTTTTGTTGGGAATCAAAAGCTCATCAGGACTTGAAACTAATTTTTTCTTTGGGTTTTTCTGTTGTTTTACAATGAAAGGAAACTGTAACATGGGGGGATTTAAAAAACAAACAGAAAACTATGTGCATGTAATAAGATGTAAAATGGTGTCACTGTTACATCTAACAGGGCCCATTAAGGACAGATGTTCCCAGAGAACAGATATCCATTAGAACGCGATGGAAAGGGGGAGATTTTGAAAGGGAGCCAGAACCTACAGATGGAAACTTCAAATAAATAAAAATCAACTTGCAAGTAGCCAGTATAAATAATGCAGGGGATGTGTAACATGTTCTGGATTGTTCAGAGCAGCAGACAGACAGTCCCTGCATTCCTAACGGCGTGGAAGGGATGGAGCAGCCTGCAGTGGGATCAGCTGAGAGGGAGTCGGAGCCTCTGGGACGAAAGGAATGTCAGGACTCCAGGAAAGAGTGAAGACTTTGCAGAACTGGTTGTTTGAACAGTGATTTTTCTCTCCCTGGTACTGTCCAAGAGTTATTTTGGGGATGCTCCATCCCACAGGAGTTCTTTGGCCTATTTTAAAGATAAATAAAGGTGAAAGGAGAGGATGTAGAAGGACATTGCATGTTAGAGTGTATGAAATGATACAAGATGCGTAAAAAAGAGTCCTCCCACTTAGGCCACTGTTTTCATTTGCTTCTTAACAAAGGAAGTTTTTTTGGCAGAGTAGCATGAACAAAGACAGAGTCTCCTTTAGAGAGTGGCCCCCACACTGTCCCACCAAGCCCCAGGCGACCTCAGTGGCAGCAGAGGGCAAGTGCTTTGCTAAGACACACATCAAAAGTGTTCGGGGACTGCTGATTTTAAGAAACCAGCCACAAGACTCAGAACAATTTTAATGTCCAAGCAACAACCAAGACAGTGTTCCCTTGGAAAGATCCCTCACACTGGCAGGGAGATTGTGCTGGTTGGGAATCAGAGGACCACTGTGAGAAGGAAGTGGTGAAGCTCTGTGTGTCCCAGTTGCCTGCTGTCCTGCTCTGAGGAGAGAAATAACTTAGCTTTGGACACAGAGCATCAGAAGCCTTGGGTGTGGACAGATAAAATCTGTGGTTTTCCCAGAAAATGTCGTGACCCCTCTTTTGAATGGGAATGCAACTTCTCAGTGTTTGTGTAGCTTTTATCCCTCTCCAAAAAAAAAAAAAAGTCCCTAATTGTGTTGCTTGCAGAGCTGCCCATCTCTTCATTTCAGCCCAAAAGCGTGCCTATTGCCACGATGAGCTGTAAATCCAGTCCTGTAGCCCCTTCCACGTGAAATCCATGGGGAACCAAGAGCACCCTCAGCAGCTGTGCAGGAGACACCGAGCTGGGTGCAGTGACACGGCTCAAGGACAGAGCCATCCAGAGGGGCCTGGACGAGCTCGGGAAGTGGCCGTGGGAATCTCATGAGGTTTAACAAGGCCAAGGGCTGGTGCTGCCCCTGGGTCTGGACAATCCCAGCTAAGAGCACAGTCTGGGGGAATCCTTCCCTGTGGGGGTAGGCAGGCCCTGGCACAGGGTGCCCAGAGAACCTGTGGCTGCCCCTGGATCCCTGGAAGTGTCCAAGGCCAGGTTGGACGGGGCTTGGAGCAGCCTGGGATAGTGGAAGGTGTCCCTGCCCATGGCAGGGGTGGGACTGGATGGGCTTTAAGGTCCTTCCAGCCCAAACCATGAGTGATTCTGTGATTTCTGCCCTATTTTCCGTTCCCTTAATGTCTCGCTTGTTTTTTTGCATCCCAGCTCTGCAGTTACACATTACCAAGAAAATATCTGTATATGTTGTGTTCCAGCTCTCACACACCATGGGTATAATACTGTCATTAAAGGAACCAGTTTAGAACCCCATGTTATTAACTAAATGGTTCCTGATAAACATCCTGATAGGGGCTTGATGCAAGAGGGAAGTTTCTGGCAAAAGTGTGGCATAAACCAGCAACTTCACATTAATTAACAGGGAAGAGAGAAAGCTTTGCATTTCCTTATGCTAAAAAACAGTGTGAAGAAATTATTTTAAACAACTTCAGCTTGTTAGTGAAACCTTGTGTCTGGCGAATTCACCTTGCTTGTTAAAAAAGGGGTTCTATAAAACCTCTGATGCATCATTGAAGTGATTTGATTTAATAAAAGGCTGTGCCTTTTTGGTCTCTGGTTTCTGGCAATTTGGGTGATCTGGGAATCAGACATTCCCTCTCTCCACAACTCCCTGACAGGAGGGGGCAGCCAGGGGGGGTCTGGCTCTGCTCCCAGGGAACAGGGACAGGACAAGGGGAAACGGCCTCAAGCTGTGCCAGGGGAGGCTCAGGTTGGACACCAGGAGGAATTTCTGCATGGAAAGGGTGCTCAGGCCTTGGCAGGGGCTGCCCAGGGAGGTTTGGAGTCCCCATTGCTGGAGGTGTTCAAAAAACACATGCGTGTGGCACTCGGGGACATGGTTAGTGGTGAACATGGTGGTGGTGCTGGTTGATGGTTGGACCTGATGATCTTAAAAGTCTTTCCCAACTTTAATGATTCTAAGATATTCTCTGACTTCCTTTGTGCTGCTGTGTTAGAAGCCAGACCAGTGTGTTCAAGGAAGCTTAAGGGCAAGACTGTCCTTTGTTACAACAATAATGACTTTATTCTTCAGAAATGAAGAATATTTTGATAAATTTTGCTGCAGAAGCTGCATTGCAGCTGTTCCTCCCCTCAAAGCAGTGGTTCTGGCACATTAAAAATGGTGTTTTAGTGCAGTGCTGTTTTCTTACTGCATCTGTCTCCCCAGCTAACCCCAGAGCCTGATTTCTCCAGCCACAAATTTTCCTTATTTTCACCAGGCTCTCCATTCTCTGCACTAAAACAATGCCATAAGGAACAAAATGTTTGGTTGCACTGTTGATCATGGCAGCGGGAGTCAGTCAGGCAGCAGGATTGCCTCTGCCATAATGTCACTTCGTTATGAAATTAGTGGTTATTGGGGTTTTCAAGAAGAGGAGTGAAACAAAGATATACAGGTTTGTGTTGTGGTTTAACTCTATCCCAGCCAAACCCAGGACAGGATGGTTTTCAAGGGTATTTAAAATTGGTGGAAAAGAGATGCCAGTAAGAGACATTCCTGTGTGGAAGTCAGAGTAGATTTGGCAGTTTTGACTCCCCCAAGAGGAGCAGAATCCAAACCTGGGCTTGTGCCTGGCCACTCCTTGGAGGACGATGCTCTTCCAGTCCTGATTTTATTCTCTGCATACATTTCTGTCTGTATGTTAAAAAAATGAATCCTTTTGAAGATTCTTTTTTGATTTAGGCTGGGGCCAGTCTTTTCTTGGTTAAAGCCTTCCATTATTATTTCTGTGGATTGTGTAAAATCCTTCCCTGACTTAAGAGTAGAATCTTTCCCCAGGAAAAATAAATAACATGCACACTGACCTTTCGGTCCCAAGGAGAGTGTCTGCTTAAGAACTTCACAGCTCCTTGCCTCAGTGCAGGTTGACATTTGCAAGGTTGATAAGTTGGTTATTTGGATGTAAATTGACAGGGAAGGAAAACCACTTTCAATAGTTGTGATAAGAGTCCACTTTTTCTTGGTTTAATATTAAATAATGGACAGTACATCACAGAAACTCACCATCACCGCCTAATTTAAATAGTGGCTGCTGTTATGTATCAGTCTGGAGGTCTGAAAAGGAAAAGAGTTAAAATTTATTTGAATAAAGAGGAAGAAAACTCCTATCAGGGATTTTGCTCTATCTATGCCTTAGAGCATCTTTGCAAGCAACTATGTGTGGTAGTAGTATTTTAGGGATTAGAAGGGCCGTGGAATGTGAGTCATCCTGAATTCTAATCAAGATGTGCAAGCATCGGATACAGAGAAGTGAGAAAAATGAAGATTTAGGGTTTTTTTTTCTTTATTTCTTCCTTTGAAGACCCTGGATCTCATCCCTTGTTCTGATTGGTTGGCTCTGGCCACAACAGCAAAGACTGTCCACACTCCTTGTTCTTGGTTTAGCCAAAGCTTCTTCCAAAATCTTTAGGAATTTGGTCTGGGCAGAAGCAGGATGATGTATTATCATGGAATATCCTGAACTGGAAGGGATCCACAGGGATCATCCAGTCCAGCCCCTGGCCCTGCACAGACACCCCAACAATCCCACCCCGTGCATCTCTGGCAGCGCTGTCCAAACACTCCTGGAGCTCTGGCAGCCTCGGGGCCGTGCCCATTCCCTGGGGAGCCTGGGCAGTGCCCAGCACCCTCTGGAGGAAGAGCCTTCCCCTGATCTCCAGTCTGACCCTGCCCTGGCACAGCTCCAGCCGTTCCCTGCTCCCAGAGCAGAGATGGGAGCTGTCCCTCAGGAGAAGCCATAGGATGGCAATGTGGCCCTACTGAACAACCTTGTGCTCTATAATTCTCCATCTTCCCATTAGCAGATCTTCTTTTTGGAGATATGGGCAAGATGTTACTCCCACACTGCTGTTCTGGGCAGATGAAATTCTTTGTTTAGGGGCTTCCCAGCTTATTCTGTGCTTCTGACCCTCAAGGACCAGTGGCTAATTCAGTGTTGCTTTAAACATGACTGTTTATAAAATTGTGCTGACTGGGTAAGACTCGGCTTCTGAATCCTCCATGGTCACTGCAAACTTTGAGTCCTTACTTGGAGAGGGCTCCCAAAAAACATTCCTTGGACTCTCTTGTTCTTAAGCACAGTCAGGCTGCTCTGTACTGTTCCAAATCGCTCTGGAGCTGAGGCGGAGCATCCTGTTCTCCTGGCATCCCAGCAGTCTTTGAATGGGATATGCTGCAATTGTACACATTGGAAGGCAGAAGTGGGAGCATTTCACCTCTCTGGGCAGTGCCTGCACAAGGCTCCAGGTCTGCTGCTGTGGTGGATGACTCTTCCCCCTGCTCTGCTCATGGCTCATGAGTGTGAGAGCGCTGCCTTTGCTGCCTGTCCCTCTGCGGGATTTACCTGCCATGGCCTGACCTGGGACACAGACTTTTCAGGGATGAAGCCTTCACACTCAGCTCCCTCTTCAAACCCTTTTGGAGCATTGTCTTGGACTGGCTTTGTGTTATTTGGGGTGTGTTCTGGGCTTTGTCCCTTCACCCAGTGAGTGATGCCAGGCTCTGCATCATGCCTGTCATTCTGTAAGCCAGGGATTGAGATCATACCCAAAATTAATTCCAAAGGTAGCCTGGAACTCTTACCAGGACTGATCCACCACTTCCTAGCCCTTGCCTTGAAACTACTGTTACAGTCAGAAAAGAAGTGGTGTAATGCATAGAACATTTGCTAGATATGCATTAGGCCCTCCTGGGACATTCCTACACTTTTATTTATCCAAACTTCCCCCTGTTCTCACCTCAAACACTGAAACTCGTTATTAAATCTGTAGAAAAAGAGCCTTACAGAACACATTTATTCATCTGGTTCAAAATTATTGGCAAGGATCCTTCCTGAACATCAAGGCAAAGCCAACCCCATCTCCTCCAGCCTCTGAGAGCTGCAAGTCAGCACCATGAAACAGCCCAGTGCCTTTTATTAGATGTTGTGCACTTGACAGCCAAGTCAAATGCCAAGCTTGGGAGAGCAGTAATTCAATTCCTGCCTGAGTAATACACTGAATGTGTCATTCCTCTCCTCCAGAGAAACCTGTGACCTCTGCAGTCAGGGCCAGCTGAAAATAAAGAGTTGCCTCCTTGGAGATGAGTTTTTCAGGGTAATATTGGCAGTGTCTGAACCAACCCCCTCCACAACCGTGTTTCACCTTCCAGAGGCTTTGGAACTGGGAATAAATAAGAGTCCATATCTGGACTGTCTCCAGAAAGACAGGAGACCTGTAGTTGTTATGACAGCAGAAAGTAAAGAGAAAACTGATTTAAAAGTGGTCACTTCGAAGCAAATCCAGAGGAGGCACCAATATGATCAGAGGGATGGAGCTGAGATGTGCTTGGGATAATTTCCATGCATATTTCTGTTTCACTCCAGGGAAAATTTGCAAACAAAACAACTTTTTTCACATCAGCATCTTTTCACTTAAATGTGCTTTTCATATCATAATGGCTACTGTATTTAATAAATTAGCTTATTTCTAGCAGGAGTGTTTATAAATTTAATTTCACAATGGTGTAGATGAAGAGTTGGGGTCCAAGCATGTGCCAAGAGTTAGGCAATTTATTCCATAAAGATTCCCACTCTGCTTTTTTGGGATCAATGCAAGATTTCTCAAAGGGCACTAACATCTCCTGACAGTGGGAGGAAAAGAGTTTCACTTCTGTCATTGAAGGAGTAAATGAACACAACCAAATGGCCAAAGGTGATGATGAAACTGTTTTAAGGAAAAACTTCTAAGGATAAACTAAAGGATTGCCCAAGAGACAAAGAGGTCATGGGATGAAGTGGGATTAATTCATAGCCATATTTGTAAGTTTATTATTTACTTATTCCATTAAGTAAAATGAAACTGTGATTATTCAACTTCCATCCATAGGGAAGTTCCTCAAAACCTGACACTTTGGGTGTTAAAATTGTAGTTGGGACTTGATGTTGGATGGGTTTACAGATTACAGATTACCCTGTAATCTGATTTACCCATCAGATTTCAAGTACTGCTCATATAAAATGAATTTAAAATACCCTGGGGTTTCTACGGGTTGTAGAATATCAACCCAAGGGGTAACTCCACTCCTCCAGCTTCCAAGAGGTGAAAAACTGCTCAAGCTACGAATCCAACCAATCCACTCAAACTCTGTATTCCCAACTTCAGGAATCTCCTACACCATCTGCACCTGATCATTGGAAGGACATTTCACAGCCAAAATGGGGATTGGCAGTGGGAAACATTGATGTGCATGGCCTTAATTTAACATCTCATTCAACTGTGCCTCTGTCCTCTTTCCTTTCAGACTTCCCAGGAGCTTTTCAAATTTAAAAGGCAGAGGAGACCAAAACAAAACATGAGCAGATACCACTTCAAAAAATACAATAGGTAAAGACATCATTCCTGCTGAAGGTGACAAAGAGCCACTGGAAAAATATCTTTTCCATGCTTCTGCCAGCCCTGTTGGGAGACTCTGCTGATGCCTGGCACTGGTTTTAGGATAAACCTTCATTTTATCTGAACAGATGTAACTGATCTGCAGCTATTCCAATTCATTCCATGCACACTTGGGATAAAGGAAGGCAGGATCACTCCTCAGCTGAGCAGGATAAAACCTCTTTGGGATGAGAGTGGTCTCACCCATCAGATTCTCTGGGATATACATTGTTAGTTCTATATTTTGGAGCCAGCAATGCTTCTGTCATCAACTTAACCCTTCTTGTCTTTTGCCTCCTCCCTGTCTGTCCCTTTTGTCCCTGTCACCACTTCAGCAGAACCTTGGAGAAGACTTAGGCAAGAAAATTTGAATGATGAAAGGGAGAGACATTGAAAAGGAAAGCAAATTCTCTCTCTTACAATAGGGTTTAAAATAAATTCATTTACTGCTGGATACTGACATTTTCTCAGTTTCATCTAAACTAACAATTGTTCAAAAAGCGAGTGGACATGGTGGTATTCAGTCCAAAGTTAGAACTGATAACCTTGGAGGTCTTTTTCATCCTTAATGATTCTATTATTCTATTGAATCTTAATTTCAGTGTGACTGTAATTTGTATTTCTTGCTCTTTTTTTTTTGGTCAGTGTCATTGTTTTATTCAGAAAAGCACAAAAGGAGGGTTGGGCTTTCTTGCCCCTCCTAGATTGTTCCAGGTGAATACCCTGCTGCTCCTGAAAATGTGGTTGGGCTGCCTCTCTCCCATGCCTGGGAAGGGCAGGAGGAGCTGCTTGTGCTGTAGTCATGGAAAACAACAACTGTGCGCACAGGGTTTCTAGTTCAGGCAAAAATCTACCATTTTAAGGCAAAATAAGGACAGAAATCTGAATGTAACTGAGTTAAATTCTTGTAGTTTGAAATAGTGAAATGCTTTTGTTTAGGTTTGGTTTGGGGTTTTTTTCTCCATTGATTTATGGCAATGTTTTCTCTTAATTATCCTCTGTTTTCTAGTTGAAGAAAAATAGACTAAGAATGAGCACTCACTCTGAAAAAGAAAAAATCTCCTTGGGCAGAATTGATTTAAAGCCACCTCAGCACTGTAAAGCTCCTAAGAGCCACTTCACAGCACAGGCAGCTTCTTAGGGACATCAGGCCAGTTTGGAGAGAGAGGGGAAATTCCACTTCTGTCTGAAATCAGGGAAAATTCAGCCAGAGTGAGTCTAGAGTCAGGCAATGATCAAATTCCCTTGCTTTTCTTCTGAGGAAAAAAACCCATGTAGAATATCCTAAATAGTGGATATACTTAAATATCTCTCCAAAGATTTTAAACAAACATGGATCAGGAATGAAAGGTCTGATGGTGTCCTGGAGCAGGAAATGGATGTCGTGACCCTGCTGAGGTTCCAAGCACCCTTGTGCTCCCCCTGAGCCCCTGATTTTGTCTTTTATGAGGAAAGGCTGAGGGAGCTGGGGCTGTTCAGCCTCGAGAGGAGCCCCAGCTGAGAGGGGCCCTCAGCCCTGGCTGTCCCTGTGTGCAGGGAGGGCTCCGAGCAGGGCCCAGGCTCTGCTCCGGGGGCCCAGCAATGGCACCAGAGCCACGGGCAGGGCCTGATGCCAGCAATTCCCCCTGCACAGGAGGCACAACTTCTTCCCTGGCCAGTGCCCAGCCCTGAGCAGATTGTCCAGAGAGGCTGTGGGGTCTCCTCCCTGGGGCTGTTGCAGAGCTGTGTGGACACAATCCTGTGCCCTGGGCTCTGGGATGGCCCTGCTGGAGCAGGGAGGTGCCACCAGCTGCCCACTGAGCTCCCTTCAGCCTGAGCCATCCTGTGACAAACACACCCAAAACAGCACCAAACACAGACAGCAAAGCAGGGCTGTGGGGCTGGGAGTTAAATCAGCTGATGCTGCCCAGAAGCGCAGCTGAAGCGGGAGGCGGGTGGACACAAACAGTCCTTGTTTGGATAATTCGAGATGCTCCTGATGCTTTATTCCTGCACAGGACTTTGCCAGGTACCCAGGCAATTTCAAACACAGAGGTTTTGCTTTTACCTGTAAATTGTAGTGTAGGAAGACACAAGTTCATTTTGCTCCAATTAAAGTTGGAGAATGACAGTGCTGATGGTGGGGACTGAAGCTTTCCCCTGTTCCTATTAAGTTAGCTTGGATATTCCAGGTTTTTTATTTCTATTTTAATGCGCTATTATAATGAGCTAAAACAAATGGCAATGCTTGCCAGAAGCTTCTCAGTGTACTTGCTAATGAGAGAATGAAAATAGATTTGGGATTGTTTGTAGAAGTCTTTGGATTAAATGTGTTTATTTTTGAGTGACTTACCTCCCTGTCTGAATATTAACAGTACATTCACAAAACTCTGCCTCATTTGCCAGTGGCCTAAGGAGCCAAATGATTTCCTGCTGCTGTGGAATTTTGTTGCTAGAGTATTGATTTTACCAAGTTTTCTGCATAACCATTTGGTCAAGAAATTTGATGGTGAGAAGCCATTAAATGGAGCAAATTCCTCTGCGGTTTCAGGTTTTGTTCTTTACAGTTATCATCCCCATCTTACACAACTTAAAATATTTTTATGAGCAGGTAGAAATGAGAAATCATAGCAAATACTCATATTTACTAGCAGAGTCTTTCCCTCCTCCCCATACAGTGCTTTCACAAGGTCACATCCAGAGCAGGAGTGTCCAGAAGGGATCAGGCAGGGGAAGCAAAGCCTGAGAGCTCCCAATGCCCTCAGCTGCAGCACCTCCACTGAGAATGTTTTGTGCAGCCATCCCTGCACCTGGATTTGTGGCTTTGAACAAACTGGAGTTTCTGTGTGAGACCTATCTTTTTATATTGACTCCTTTGGTTAAAATGAAAACCTCTGTCACAGGAACGCTGGAGAGAACTTCAGCAGTGCATTTGGATCACTCCCAGAGGAGCAAACCATAAGCAAATGGTTTCTTTAAAGAATCCAACTTCTCTTCGTTTGCATTCAGTTCCATGGCCATTTTCCTGTGGGAGAGACAGGAAAAATAGGGTTATCTCAGCTGCTGGGCTGGCTGCTCGTAGAGCAGGCTGTAATTCTGCCTGGGTTTAGCTGAAGCCTCTTGGCCTGGGCCAGGGAGCCACTGGCTCACCCCTGAGCAGGAGATTTGGTCTTTGAGATGATGCACCTGAGGACTCATTTTTCATCATGGGACAGTCCAACCTCTCATTGTGGTTGGGAGAATTTCCCAAGCAGTTGGACTTGGCTATGATCTGGTTGGAGAGCACTTAGGTGTGGCTGAGAATCTGGAATAAAGGCTGCATGGAAAGAGAGGAACAGCCTCCTGCCAAATGGGAGCACAACCCTGCAAAGGTGGGGGGTGCAGTGTGACCTGCTCTGTGTGGGAGAGTAAAAGTACCACTGGCAGTGCTTTCCTCCCAAAACCAGGAGTTCCCTCTCTTGTGGTGTGGGCTGGCACTCAGCAGGTGGAGGTGGCTGTGGCTGTGGCTGTGGCTGTGGCTGTGGCTGTGGCTGTGGCTGTGGCTGTGGGCACCTTCCATGACTGGTGAAGTCAGAACAACATTTCTGATCTCCCCAGGGCCATTTCCATCCAAAGCTGCTGCTACAAGACCTTGCCACCCATCTGGTTTTATTTTGTTGTTGCCACTTTTTGAATCATGATATCACAGAACCATTAAGGCTGGAAAAGACCAACCTCGGACTGATTCCACCATCTCCATGATCCGTTCTTACTGTTCTTTCTTGCTTGCCTTTTATTTTCACTTTGGACTTTTCCTCATTTTTTTTCCATTTCCTTCTCCTTTCTGGAGAAGGAAGAGTGCCATCACCAAAAGCAGATTTCTCCCAGCAGAAAGATTCCTCCAGACTCTGCAAACCCCCTCCAAAATGTGTCCCCACATTATTGTGACATGTGTATAACAGAGATCTATATAACAGATGATAGCAAAATGATTTTGTTTCATTCTGTTCTGAGCATGAATAGCAATGTCCCAATTTTCCATTCCTACAGGCTCTCACTCAGGTACACTGCAGCAACTCTGCCGGAGTATGAGGAAGGCTCAGAAGTCCATGCGAGTGTTTATGCTCACAAATGTGCATTACAAAAGCAGCCATGAGCTCTCCATCCCTTTTTAAATCCGAGGGAACTGATACAATAGGGAGCACTGATGGGAAAGAGAGGAGATGATGGCAGGCGGAGGAAAAAAAATTAAAATATCACAAACAAGGTTAAAAAGTGCAGCAGGTAAGAGTGAGTTGTCAGTGTCTGGCTCCTCGGGAGCCGTGGCAATTTATAACGTGGTGACTCAGCCAGGAGTCTGGAAGAATGAGAGTGCAGCGCTGACTCCCTGGTTTGATCTCTGCCTTTCCGGAGCGGGTTGGATGCAGCAGGGACCAGTGACTCACTGCGGGGCCGGGGCAGCTCCCAGTTCCCCACCCCAGCAGCTCCAGACCCGGGGCCTTTCCGTATTGACAACCTGGCAGCACCTTAACACACGAATTTTCAAGCCTTTTTTTCTCTGCCTTCTCAGTTCCTGGTGGTTTTGGTGCCTTTGCAGATCTAATCTGCATTCCAGAGATAAACAGGGCATTAACGAAGGTGTGGAGAGCTCTGCCTGTGGTAATTGCAGAGCCAGTTTCGGAATTGCACGAGGTTTACAAAGCTGGGAGAAGTTACTACAGCACGGCTGAAATGAGGTGATCATAAGCACCGTGCTGTATTGATTAATGCTCCCATGTGCAAGATAAGGCAAAGGATCCTGTACCTGCTGTAATGCTTTTATCTGCTGTGCCTAATTGGAGTTTTACCCTGGATTTTACATATTCCATCAGTAATGAGTTAATTGTATATGCCAAATGGATAATGAAGTTATTAGCAGTGTGCCTGAAAACCACAGAGGAATTATGCAGGAGGCTGCTCTCTGCTCTGGGTCCTAGCTGGTTTGATATTAAATTGATATTAATTTGAACACTAATGTCACACTGTTGTGTATTGTGTAAACACTCAGCTTTGCTCAGCTGTATTTTCCCTATTCCTTGGCTTAATGTGGCTTTCCGTGGAGGAGGGAGAAGTGTTGTTTGCCCATGAGCACCATGGCAGTGGGAGGGCCAGCTGCACATTTTAGCTTAGGTGCAGGATTTCTGTTGGAGAAAAAAAAAAAGGTAAATCCCAAGGGAAGAGCTCTGCTGTAAAGCCTGTCAGTGCAATCTGCCAGAGAGCCTGGGATTTGGGCTTGGAAAAATCCCATTGCAGTAATCCATTAATCCATGGAATTACCTGGAAGCTTTTCAATATGAGGAAGTCATTAGATGAGATCCCAATTTTTAAAAATTTGTATTTAACATTTATGGCTCTTTCTGGTGTTGATTTTCTTTTATCCACTGCCCTCTACAGGATGGAGTTAGACTGAGGGAGACAAGATTGCAGCAGTGGCTGGCTCTGGCTTTGAAAGAACTGCAGAGATGCTCCCAGAGCTGTTTTCCACGCTTTCTGGGAAAGGAAAAAATATTTACAGTGGGAGAAGTTCACGTTTTAATACAGTGATGGGAAATTCCAGCTTTTATGGGTACAAAAGCAGGATATAACATTCCTTCCTAAAAGCCTCCCTGCTTTATTCCAGGTGATAAGAGCCATAACGTTATCAGTGCATCGAATGTTTGTCGATTTATCCCGTCTTAGTGTATTCCTGTTAAAAACCATTTTCAGGGAGAGATCATCCTTGTGGATGAACAGAGAAATGCTGCTGAACCTGAAAGTCTTGCTTTGAGTAAAACGAGGGGCAAATTCCAGGTTCCTTGTGCTTCCCATCTCCTCACTGGCCTCTGGGGGCCTTTCCCTCTCCTGGAGACTGTGAACAACTGATTTTCCATGGATTTTCCTTATGTTTAATGAACAGGAAGTGAAACTGCAGCACGTTCCCTCATAGGCACGTTCCTTCATAGGGATGTTTGGGAATCGCTGTCCTCTATCTTGGCTGCTGCTTTCCTGAAGTGATTTGCATCTTAATAGCTTTGATGCTGCTATCAAAGGATTTTGGGAGAAGGACAAAAAGGCAGCGGTGTGGAATGATTATGTGAACCTCCCTTCCTGGAGAAACTCGGCTGAAAATAGAAATATTGCCTTTAAAGCATGCCAAGGCTTCAGTTCAGGCTTTGCTGTGCCCGCTGGTGCTTGGCATCACTCTGAGAAATGAATATAAATTCAGATTTAGCTCTTTAGTGGGCACCACTCAGCAGAGCCGCTGCAATCCCACGGCTTGGCCAGTCAGGGAAAAGGCAACATGTTGGTGTTCAGTTAGGAAAACTATCCCAGACTTCTCCGAGCACCCTTCTGTGAGGTGTTTTTAAGACACTGTGGTTTATCTTTGAAGCTAAACCAAAGCTGGCTGGAGCACGGGGGCCTCTCCTGAGCCAACATCCAGCAAGGAGCCCGCTGTGGGAATTTCTGGATGGACTAAAGTGCGGTGTAGGTTGGAGCAGCTCCTGCTGGGGATCCCACATCTCCCCAGCATGTACAATCATGCAGACTGTCTGCAGCCTGGTGCCTGAAGTGGCTGCTGCAACAGCCACACCATTCCTGGATTTCATGGTTTTATCCTCCAGGAATACAGTTTCCATGCTCCCAGAGCTCCCTGCAGTGCAGAGCAGTGTGCAGGGCACAACGAGGACAGTCCTTCAGAAGTGACCTGAACTGGAGCTCTCCCACATCAGTATCTCCATCCTCACCAGGAGAATAGGATTAATCCTAGATCTCTGGTGCACTAATTATGTAGCCTCTGTAGATTTATATATGATCCTTATCTCCATGATTTGTCTCTCCCATGCACACCCATTAATTTATTTTCCCTGTTCAAGATACAGTTATGGATAATTTTAAAGGCTCTGTGGTTGGAGCTTTGGTTGAATTGTATCTCAGCACTGGGGCATTCCTTCCCAAAGTGGATCTATTCCTAAATCATCCTCCCTAAAGGACTCTCCCTAAAGTTCCTGCAGCTGTGCAGTGACACAAGAAAAGGCACAGAGGCAACCACAGCTGGCTCTGCTCACCACGGCACCCAGAATTCGTCAGCTGGGTTTGAAACTCAGCTAGGGGCGAAGGAGGGGGAAAAGGAATTTTCCATTGATCTGCAGCTTTGCATTCTTCTTTATTTTCGAGATGACTGGGGATTTGGGGTGTCACAGAAGAATTTGTCTGGTATCAAAATCTTGAAGCACAAATAAGCCACTGCAAGCTGTCACTTACAGCAAAATGTTCCATTATGGTGAGGTCTGTGGGATTTAAACAGAAAGGACCACTTTGCAGGGGTTGTGAGCACAGAAATGAGGGTAAGAAAAGGCTAAAATACCCAGTGAGAATTAATCCAAATAACCACAGGTCCCAGTAGGATGGAAAAGGCCAGGTGGGTACATTTAGAATGCAGGCAGGTACAGGACAGAGGTCTGTGCTCATGAGTTACAGACTCTCTGGGAGAATGGGAAAAGAATTTTCCTTCCGTGGACATCGGGAGGAATTTCTCCATGGAAAGGGTGCTCAGGCCTTTGCACGGGCTGCCGAAGCAGGTTTGGAGTCCCCATTGCTGGAGGTGTCCAAGGAAGGCCTGGAGGTGGCACTCAGTGCTCTGGGCTGGGGACAAGGTGGGCATCGGGCACAGCTTGGTCTCCATGGGCTGGAAGGGCTTTTCCAGCATGAAGGATTCTGTAATTCCATGATTCCTTTCTCAAGTGTCTTCCCAGACACCAGCTCTTGTCCTCAGCAGCTGCTGTTGGAAGCTCCTGACTGGCTTTGTCCTCTCAGCTCCTTGGCTGCTCCTCTGCCTGTCCCTGTGCACTGGGATGTCCCAGGGATGATCAGCTCCAGAATTCTGGTGGTGCTTTACATTGCCTCAAGCCCAGTTTGCATTCCTGGGCTTCCCACTGGCAGTTGGGATTGCACTGCCTTCACCCAGATCGTGATCATTCCAATATTTGGAGAGAAATGTCTGGGGTTTTTATTGCTGCACTAACAGAGCCAAGTTTTCGGAGGGCAGATGTTGAGAGGTTGATAATTTAGGTGTCAGCATCAGCCTGAAAGGCTCTGCCAAGAACACATCAGCTTTAAGCCAGAGGAGGACAAAATGCGTGGAATCTGTTAATTGCAGGCTGTTGGATTTTTGGATCAGAACTGACTTTTACAGGGAAGAGAGTCGGGTCTAATTTTGCTCTCATTTTGCCCAGGTAATTGTGTCAGTCAGGATATTCTTCCCACAAATACACTGCTTTTCCCATTAGTTCTACCCAAAGATGGCTTTGCTGTGCAATTCCCTCCCTGCACGCCTTTATGTGGTGACAGGGTGGTGTAAATCCTGGCGTTCTCCTTAAAATATACAACAGAGGTGGATTAAAAGCAGTTCCCCTTCGCTGATCACTCAGCTCACGGAATTCTTCTGCCTTCGCATGGGTAGAGAGTACCCAGAAACACAGAAAAGGACATTGCCACCCACCCAGACAGGCACTAACAGATCCCTCAGGATGCTGTCAGGTGTCTGCACCTCCATTTATCACTTCCTTGACATACCCTCGAATAGGATTTACAACAGAGAGAGCCATAAGTTCACATAAATGTATTTATGAAATAAAATGCAGCAGGGAAATACAGTTCTCCTTAATCCTGACCTCTTGGAACTGTGATTCCTTCCCGAGCCTCAGTTTAAGATGAAAACAGAGAGCTGCCCAGCTCCAGCAGTGCCTGGCTCACTTGGCCGTTGAAGCAGATTTTTGTTTGGGTTGGTAATTGCTGCTTAAGGCGGTAATTAATACATAAATATGCCATTTTCCACGTCTCAGCTGAGGTTATTCAGGCTGGGGAGCAGAGGATCTGGAGGGGAGGGGAGGGCTGGTGGCCCCGGGATGAGCAGTAATAGCAGAAGCCTGGGCTGGGTGGGAAAGGTGGATACGGGGATGTTGGCTTGGGCTCTCTGTTCTCAGCAGCACAGCCAGAAATAAAAACCTCCCAGCGCTGGAGCTGACCCATAATGGGATTAGATCTGAATCACCTCTTTCTCTTTCGTTACCATTTGAAAGCGCTGCTTTTCTCTTAGTGCTCTGTGATTGCTGCTTAAAAACGCCCCTGGATTGTTTACCTTGATGGAGACCAAGATAATCCTCAGGCTACTCCAACCACTCAGGTACTCTGTAGCAATTTCTCAGAGCCCAGTATTGGCTGAATTGATTTGTCTGGAATCAAAGAGAGTTTTTGTTGTTTTTTTAAAATCTAGATGGGAGCAGAATTCTGGCCAGGTTGATTTTCTCCCAAATCAGCTTTTCTGCTCCCTGGTTTAGTCTTTCCTTCACGTGGCTCCCATGAAGGTAGCACTTGCTGGTGTCTCTCCCCTCCAGATCAGAGCCTTGGCTGTGATTCCCAAAGGAAATTGTCCCTCTGCACTTGCAGCAGTGGAAACTTTTAAGGTCATTAACAATTCAGAGATTTCCAAACTGGAATGGAGTATTTCCTGGAATTTGGGAATTTTGAAATGTTCTCTCCTCTGGGAGCAGTTATATTAAAGCCAGCATACAGAAACAATTATTAAGTATAAATTGATGTGACTCACCCAGACCAACACTCGTGGACAGATCTCTTCCTCTTAACCTCGAGGACCCTGGGGGACATCCCCAAAACCCAGGGGAAGAACCTTCACACACTCCAAGGGGAAAAACCTGCCCGTTTGAGAGTGGGAATGGAATTTAGTAGTTCAAAGGGGTTCACTGCCAGTCCTCTGTCTCCAGGTCAGTTTAGCAGCTTCTCTGCCAAGTCATGGCCTCGCTCTCAGGATGTGAAGTCAGGTTTAGTTGCCAGGCTGGATTTAGCATAATTCACACCAAAACCAGCACATGGCCTCCACTGACAGCTTGCAAATAGAACACTGTCCCAGTTCCTTGACCACATTCCAAGGGCAGAGAGGAGTATCCTGCTCCACTGCCCTTGGCTCAGCTGTCTCCAGAGCCCCCGGGAGCTGTCAGACACCTGCACCCAGCAGAGCCCAGGCGGCCTCGCTGCATCACAGCATCAGAGCTGCTTTCTGCACAGAGGCCCCGTGCTCATCAGCAAGGTGACATTCCAGCTCCTGTGGAGCTCAGAAACAAATCTAGCTGGATTTTGGCCAGTCTGGGGACTGCACAGAGACTTGTGCCTTGTGTTCCTTGCTCCAGCAGCAGCTCTGGAGGGGCTGGGCAGGGAATAAGGGACGGTGGGATGAAATGGTTAAGGTCGTCTTGGATTATTTCATCTCTGGGATGAAAATGCCACAGCCGTTCCCAGATCCATAATTTACTTGGACAATTCATTCCGAAACCCTTTTTTTTAGGTTTGGGCCAACATCAGTTGGGAAAGTGCTGAAATCTGAGGCTGTGCTGAACTCAGGAGCTCTGCATTTCAGTTTGGGGCTGGATGTTTTTGTAACTCTTCCAAGATATCCCTCCAAATGGCTGTGAAATGGAGCAGGTATCTTAGGAGGGACATAGCCACCTGCTGCTGTGCTTCTGTCCCTTGATTTGGAAGTGTCAGGGTGTCTTGCCCCAAGAAAATCACCCGGATACACACTGATAACTCCAGGTCATCCCCAGGGGGCAACATAACCTTGGAAGTTCGATGTGGCAGAAACTGGTGTTCTCCACTAATAGTTTGGGTTTTTTTAATGTTCTAGAAACAGCCCAGAGCATTCAGAAATTCCAGCATGCAGTCTCAAGGTGTAAATCAGACATAATAATTTCCTTACATGACCTGAAAAAGATTCTGAGCAACCATTGCTTATTAAATGGTATTAAAATGAAAGGTGTTGTCAGTAACACGCTCTGGGTGCTGGTATTTTACAAAGTGCTGGAGTAGCAAAGAGAACTGGGATGAAAAGGCCAAATGTTTCTCAAGCACTGTTCTGCTGCTGTTGGAAGGGACTTTAAAGCCCATCTCATTCCCACCCCTTGCCATGGGCAAGGACACCTTCCACTATCCCAGCCTGCTCCAAGCCCCATCCAACCTGGCCTGGAACACTTCCAGGGATCCAGGGGAATCCACACCTCTCTGGGCAAGTTTCCCAGTCTTCCCCAGTTTCCCAGTAACACAAAGAGAATTCTGCACTCATTCTTCCAGGCTCTGAAGGAAACTCAAAGACACTGTTGGCTGGGGAGGATGTTATTCTTGATATTGCAGAGGTGTAGCAGGAAAGTCAAACAGACTCCCCCAGAGGTTTCTGTGGAAAGATTTTGGGGAACCAACAGCCCTGATGCCCTGCTGGAAGTGCACCCAGGGCTGGCCAGAGAGGTAAGCTGGAGGACCTTGCTTGCAGAAGAGCCACAGCAAGAACAGATAGTGAAGGCTCACCCAGGTGAGCACAGGGCAGACATGAGGACAGATTGTTGGGATCAGAAGAGTAAAGTGGAATTAAGGCTCTGTCTAAATGGAAATGAGAGGAGTGTACCTCTGGAATGAGAAGGGGCTGCCTCATTCTGCAGCAACAGATGGTTGGGGGTGTGTGGAGGCCAGGGTGAGGCACTAACAGGGGACACTGGGATGTCTCCTCTGTCCCACCAGGTACAGAGCAGGGCTCCTCCAGCACTGCCTCACATCCACATAAATCCAGAAGCATGACCGAATGGGGATGGACTGACAGGAACAGGGACTGGCAAGTGGACCAGTTGCAGCCTGAGTTCATTCCAGGTCTGGTCCTGCCTGTGGCTCCTTGGCAGTCAAGGTCCTCCAACTCACCTCCCTGGCCAGCCCTGGGTGCACTTCCAGCAGGGCATCAGGGCTGGTGGTTCCTCAAAATCTTTCCAGGGCTGTTGTTACCCCAAAATCTTTCCACAGAAACCTCTGGGGGAGTCTGTTTGACTTTCCTGCTACACCTCTGCAATATCAAGAATAACATCCTCCCCAGCCAACAGTGTCTTTGAGTTTCCTTCAGAGCCTGGAAGGCCGAGTGCAGAATTCTCTTTGTGTTGCTGGAAAACTGGGGAAAATTGAGAACCTCACCCAGAGGGGTGTGGATTCCCCTGGATCCCTGGAAGTGTTCCAGGCCAGGCTGGACAGGGCTTGGAGCAGCCTGGGATAGTGGAAGGTGTCCCTGCCCATGGCAGGGGTGGCACTGGATGGGCTTTAAGGTCTCTTCCAAGCCAAATCACTTTGGGATTCTGTGATTCTATGAAGAGAAGATGTTCAGGGAATTGGAATAGCAAAAGGCTTTTCCTGCATTTGACTTTGCTTTCCGAGAGGAATGGTGCTGAAATGCACACAGCACTGTTTGCTGCAGACTGTCCCAAACTGAGTGACAGGGATGGGAGAGGCAAGGACCAAGGTACAGGACACTTTTTCTCTGTCCCTTGATGTGTGATTTGGCAGCTGAGGCACAAAATATTCCTTCTCTGGCTTCTTTTTTTCCCCCCTCTGAGTTTTTGAATCTCGAGTTTAAGCAGAAAAATAGCAAAAAGAGGTTTTTAAGGAGAAGCTTGAAAAATGGATGGACGAAATTCAGAGCACTGCGGAGATTATAACCCTTCCCATTTTATTTTGTGGTGCTCCTTAGAGTTTATACACTCAGTGTGAATAAACAGGAGATCCCCTGCAGGTGGATGAGCCAGGGAAGATGGGATTAGGGATAAAAAAAGCTGAGCCAGCCCTGTCCTTTTTGCCACCTCTTGTTCTCCAGCTCTCCTGTGGTGTCCTGGCATTATAATGATCTCAACTCCGATTTCTCCAGCAAAGTCAAAAGGAATTTAAACCTGAATATACTTGGGGCTGAATCTTAAGGAGTCTGAAAGCATTGCAATTTTGCAGGCAGAAGGATCTGAAAGAAACTCAAGTGTCATTGGCTTAGTCTGTCATCAGATGAGAGTCTGGGAAATTTTCTTTGGATGGAGCTGGAAAAGCCATTGCTGTGAAGGGAGATCAAAGGCAGCAGCATGAGCAGGGGAGTCTGGCTCTTGGCTTCATGTTTATTGTAGGATTTCGGCTGTTGGATGTCTTTAGCTGCTTTAATTACCAGGATAAACAAAGCCGTGGGATAATGAGACCATCCTTAGATGTTGATTAAGGAATAATTTTTGTCAGATTTTTGTCAGATTTTTCAGTGCAACGAGGCAGTGACATTGTGACATTGTAAATGGTCTGTTCAGCATTTGAAAAAATCTGTCCAGAACAGGGCTGGGAGGTGGCATGAGACACCAACCCAGGGGTGGTGCCAGCTGCGTGAGCAGAGAAATGATTTTAAACCATGGAATTCTGGAATGGTTTGGGTTGTAACGGGCTCTAAAGCCCGTCTCATTCCACCCCCTGCCTTCCACTATCCCAGGCCACTCCAAGCCCCGTCCAACCTGGCCTTGGACACTTCCAGGGATCCAGGGGCAGCCACAGCTTCTCTGGGCACCCTGTGCCAGGGCCTCCCCACCCTCACAGGGACGGATTTCTTCCGAATATCTCACCTAAATTTCCTCTCTTTCAGTTTGATCCCATTCCTCCTTGTCCTGTCCTTGCAGGTCCCCAGGATGATTAAAACAATTTAAAAAGTTAAATAACTTAATTTGTGCAGGAGCATGGAGGACTTGGCCAAAAAGAAAGGAAAAAAAAAAAGAGCTTGTAGTTCTACAAGCAAATAGATACATTCAGAACAGTCCTTGGAGTGAAATTTCTGCCTCCCTCAATTTAATAAAGAACTCAAAAAGCTGTGACTTTATGATTCTGTACTGCACAATTCACTGTCAGGAGAATTTAATATGTATTCAGTCTATTCATTTTTGCACCTGTGAGCCACAGAAGTGTGTGGTTTGTGACAGCTATGAAAGCACCTCTCTATTTCTCCCCAGGAGAACATTTGTCTCAGTAATTATTACAAGGCAGGCAGGAGTTTTAGAGGGCAACTTTCAATTTATTTATTTTTTCTTACTTGCTTTTTTGCATTGTTTGTGTTCCTTTAAAACAAGGGTTGGGGGGAGAATGCTGAATGCAGCACAACTGGTTATGAGAGATGAAGTAAAAGATGTTGTGCCTGTGGAATAATTTTTCCAGGTATTTTTCTCAGGGTTAGATGGGATATGGACTATATATTAACAAATTAAACAACCTTGTCTCCCCCAGCCCTACCTGCTGTAAAAGCCTGGCTATTTTAATCCAACCAGTGGAAGTTAGGTGGGAAAATAAAAATAATAATAAAAAAAATAAATAAAATAAAACAAAACAAAACTTAGTGTTTTCTCTTTTAGGTGTAAACATGGCGATTCCTCCCTAATCAAACTTTGAAATTGTATCTTGGTGCAAGGAACCTTGCACAGTCAAATAACACTTCATTGCTTCATTTTCCATTGTCTGCCTCTTGCTGAGACCAAAGTTTGGGCCTGCACCAGGTAAGGTTCATATTTTGAAGCTCAGTATGAATGAAAGAAGTGCCGAGAGTCAGAGCTACCACACCCTTCCACTAAGAAAACCCCTAAGTGCTTTCTTTGATATTTAATTTGATAAATAAAACCCAAGGCTTACCCACTGTCATGCTCAATGCATCTCCAGCACTGCTCATAAACTCTTTTCTTATGGTAAATAAACCACTGCTGCTATTAGTTAATCTTGCCCCTATAAAGTTGGGATTTTTTGGGGTTTTTAGTTATGAAACAAGACATCAAAGAGGCACGAATCAGAGTTTTCCTTCCTCGGAGAATAAACACCAAATTTCTCTTTGAAGCTGGAATCAAAGCCAGGGAGTCTGCAGCTGATTTGAGAACCAAGACAGGTATCCTGTGAGAAAGGCAAATCCCAGGTTTGGTGGTGACAGAGACATCTTCTTTTAAATACTTGGGTTTCTTGTGATTTTCCCCTGACTTAAGGCAGTTCTAGTCACCAAGAGTCTGCAGCTCATGGTTTTCTGTGTTTACATTGCAAAGGAAATGCAAGCACAGCAAGGAAAGATTGGATCTGTTCTGCCACATCATCTTGAACGCACAAAGGAAAAAAATAATGTAAATAATCGAAACCAAGGCTTCTAAAAATATCTTGAGAAGTGTTTGAGCAACCCAGAAGCTTCCCCTCGGACTCAAAGGGAAAGGAGGCATCAGGAAAATCCTTCTTATTTCACTTCTTGGGGGACTGGCAGCTTTGTGCTGGTTTGGTGAATGGAACTGAGCATTAAAGAGTGGTTAAAAATGTTGTGACACATCTGCATATAATTCTGAATACTGAAAAATAGATTCATATTTCCTTGGTGGCTTCCCAAATCTTTGCCTTAGCAATGTTATTTCATAGACTCACAGAGTCCCAGAATGATTTGGGTTGGAAGGGACCTTAAAGCCCATCCAGTGCCACCCCCTGCCATGGACAGGGACACCTCCCACTATCCCAGGCTGCTCCAAGCCCTGTCCAGCCTGGCCTTGGACACTTCCAGGGATCCAGGGGCAGCCACAGCTTCTCTGGGCACCCTGTGCCAGGGCCTCCCCACCCTCACAGGGAGGAATTTCTTCCCAATATCTCACCAAAATTTCTGCCCTTTCAGTCTGAAGCCATTCCTCCTTGTCCTGGCCCTCCAGTTCCTGATGAGAAGTCTCTCTCTGGCTTCCCCACTTTTCTTTCAGGTACTGGAGGGAAATTTAATTCCAAACTCTCCTGATGCAAAAGAGAAATATAAACTGCTCTTTTTTTCCTATTAGCTGTCATCCTTGGAACTGCACTGGCTTCCTGCTGCCTTATTGTCCTGGTGGGGTTTTTATTTCTTAAGTGTTCTGGTGGGTTTTATGCTTCAATTTTTGCCTCAGATTCCCAAGTCCTTCCTCCTTTTAGCCCTAATTTTGGCTGTCAGTCTTTGAATCAAGATAAAATCCAGTTGCAGCTTTTCTTGGAGAATTCCAGTAATTTTTTGGCTTGTTGTGGCCATATTTTGCCTTTCTTAGGGTTAAGAGTCATTGTCACCTCTTCCCTATTTCTTTCAAAAACCAGAGATTTGATAAAACCCTTTCAGAAGTGGGATCCAGGCAGGGAGCAGCGCTGTGGGGGATGCAGCTTCCCCTCACCTCTCACTTCCATCTTCCCATGTGTCCCTGACCTGTGACTACAGGTAGAGAGATGAAGGAATTGGTGTGAGTTGTGGCAAAACATGGGTGCATTTATGGCAGCAGAGCAAGTCAAGTTAATCAGGAGCACTCCACAACCTCTATTTCTGTCCCAAGCGTGTGTCTGCCTCCCCTCAACTCCACAGTGGGATCAGGAAACCTGGCAAGCACAGCTTTAAATCCCACAGCTCATCGCCCCCCGGTTTTGCACAGCTTCCACATCCATCTTTGGACTTTGACCCCCAGAAAGCAAATAATTATAGTGCTGAGGTTTCTTTTTTAGGTGTTTGGGCTATCAGATGGAAGGGTTCATTTCTGGAATTCTGTTTTAATTTGAGCACATCAGGATTTTATTGCAGTCCCACAATCATGTTCAGACTAGGATGTACTTCTGTGCTCTGCTTCTAGGAAGATGCTTAATGGCCAAACGTTACCCTGCTGATGGATAAAAGAGGGACTGATTCTTATTTTGCAAGCAGAACCTCTCATTTTTTCAGTGCTGAATTTCTGCTATTTGACAACAACAAAAAAAAGAGCACGAGAAGGGTTTTAAAGTCCATTAATGGGGGAGAGGTCCATTTTTGCCATACACACTCCCAGTTTAGCCCTGCTACTGGGAGTGGGAGCAAAAAGTCCTTGCAGAGCCGATCCCGTGAAGAGTGTGGAATGGTGCATATTCCAAAGCACCCTTCAAGATAGCTTGTGACCCTGGAATTTGTTTTACAAATGTATTCCTCTCCTGAAGCTTTCTCCTGGAAGTGGATGCATTGGTAAGGATGTAGCAAATCACAGAACTGTCAGGGTTGGAGAGAGCTCCAGGATCATCGAGCCCAACCATTCCCCCAGCACCACCATAACCATGTCCCCAGGGGCCACTTCCAGATGCCTCCTGAACACTTCCAGAGAGGCTGACTCCACGACCTCCCCAGAAACTTATTCCAATGTCTGATCACTCTCCCAGAAAAGAAGAAAAAAGAAACAAAAAAATACATTCTAATATCCAATCAGAACGTCCCCTAGCTAA
The DNA here is from genome assembly GCA_013397755.1 of Cnemophilus loriae. NCBI lineage: Eukaryota > Metazoa > Chordata > Aves > Passeriformes > Corvidae > Cnemophilus > Cnemophilus loriae. Next base: position 151,774 of record VZTF01007410.1, read on the forward strand.
ATATTGAGCACTGAAATAATAGCAAGGGTTACATTTGTTCCAGGGCTGGTTAGGGTGGGTAATTTCTATTTTAAGGGAAAGAGCCACAATTTTTAAAGCACTTTTTCTATCTTATTTAAGTGCTATTTTATTTATTTGGAGTGAGATTTAAGTTCTTTTCCAACCAATTGATTTCTGATGTATGAATATTAATTCTGGAGAAAGACAAAAATACGAATGAGGCACAGACAGATGTCCCAACAAATGGGGAAAGTGTAGCAAGGAAAACAGGAAACAGCAGAAGAAAAAAGTATATTTTGAAGCAGTTAATTAAAATCTGGCTCCAAGGCAGTAGCAGGGTGATAGATCACGATGATCAGCAGAGCACATCCAACCTATGAATATTCATTCCGAGAGCTCACTCCTGCTGACCTCTTGGCTCCAGAAAAGGTCAGGCCCTCCCTGCATTTCTCAAGGAAATTGAGAAAACAGGTGTGGATAAAGGAGCTGGAGCAGGATTTGAGATGGAAAACATTTTGTGTTGAAAAGTGGTTGAACTCTTTGACCAAGAACAGGCAGATGTTCCAGGGATAATGGGAATGCAGCCTGGCACTGACACAGGATACACAGAGTGTCCAGCTGCAGGATGGGAATGCAGCTGCCTTTTAGCTGTGCTTTAATTAACAAAACACAACAAAGTTAGGCATGAACAGAAGTTGTTAGCACTGACAAGGGCCTTGGGAAGCAATGCTCACAACCACTGGAGAAAGGAGCCCAGGATCTGGGAATTTCAGAGGAGTGCCCTGCTGCTGTGGGCTGCAGGGGGAGGACACAGGGGACATGGGGCACTTGAGGCCTGCAGGACACAAAGCAGTTGTTAAAAGGCAGAAATGGAGAGCTGGAATAACAGTTCTCAGTGCAGGGATCGTTGCCTGTGGATTCCCATGAGATCTCATGCTCCTCAGAAGTTTGTTGTCAATGCTAAATCTTTTAGGATAGGGATTGAAGGAGAAGTTTTTGGTCCTGGATGACTCTGGGAGGAAGCACTGCATGCTGTGGTGTTCAGTGCAGGTCAAACAGTGAAGCGCTGCCACCTTGAAATAACCCAAGGATTAAGATGGGTATTTTTGTTTTAGCTAAAAATTATGGTTAAATGTCCTTTGATAGTCAAGAAAGTAAAATTTAAAATGGGAGCTGTTGGAAGTAGCACAGACTTTGAAATGGGAAGTGCAATGTCAGTCAGAGGTGCACGTGGGTTGCTCAAAGGGGGTTCCTTGGTGACCTGTTGAAGGTGGAGAGCCGGGGCAACAAAGATGATCAGAGCGGTGTAAGCGCTGACAGCAGAGGCTGGAGAAGTGAAAAATTAATTCTGTATGACAGAAAAGAATAAAATCCTGAATGCAGGGAGAGGAGA
>VZTF01007410.1:160221-195387 GCA_013397755.1 Cnemophilus loriae
CTGTGTCTCGTGAAATGGTATTGAAGTTGGCAGATAATGGAAGGAAGGAAGGAAGGAAGGAAGGAAATGCTCTTTCTACATTTTTCTCTTCATAGAATCACATTTTCATCCCAGATTACAGGATTTCAATCTCCTGCCTTGTTGGAACTGTGAAAAAGGAGAAAACTCTTGGCATTGAGTGTTGATATTAAAGATGGCAGAGAAGTAGAGTTTGACATTATATATTTATCAGCTTTCTGGTAAGGAAATTTGGCCAGATTTCCTTAAAATGGGCCAAGTGGATTAGAGAAACATAACACAGACTATTTTTTTTCCAGCAATTCATTGATGTAATCAAGTAAAAGTTTATTTACCTAAAAGGGGAAGGGTTACAGAAGTGGTGTTTCGCAATATTTCTTAAGTGATGGAAGTGTTTCTTCTGCAAACTGACCCTGATTTATTCATTTCCTTGCCACACCATGAGGTTTATTGGGTTTCCCAAATATCAGAGAGGAAATTTCTCTGCATATCACAGTGGGAAGATGGAGACTTCCTCTGGAGTGACCTTATTGTGGTCCTTCAGTACACGAAGGACCTACAAGAAATCTGGAGAGGAACAGTTTACAAGGGCCTGGAGTGTCAGGACAAGAAGGAATGGCTTCAAACTGGCAGAGGGCAGGGATAGATGGGATATTGGGAAGGAATTGTTCCCTGGGAGGGTGGGGACGCCCTGGCACAGGGTGCCCAGAGAAGCTGTGGCTGCCCCTGGATCCCTGGCAGTGTCCAAGGCCAGGCTGGACAGGGCTCAGAGCAACCTGGGATAGTGGCAGGGGATGGCACTGGATGGGATTTAAGGTCTCTTCCAACCCAAATCATGCTGGGATTCTATGATTTAAAGGAGGACTTTATTGGTGTGTGTGACCCAAACCCATTTTTGTGTTTGTTCTTATCTTGTTCCAAGATTTTTTTGCATTTTGAATTATTTGCAAAGCAGCCTCAGCTACACAAATCCGCCCAACACCAATCTGTTGTAATGGTTGTAATAAAAAATGAGAACCAAGGTTCTTGTCTTATGAATTTATCTGCAGTTAGTTTCAATAGCAATAAACCATTAGTATTTAAAGTGTGGTATTGAGAAATGTGGCTGCAGCAGAAGAGGAGTGTGGAGAACAACAGGACACCAAAATCATTGGACACAGATCAGTGTATTGCTGAATTTGGATATGGACATGAGAAAAGTTGAGACAGCTTGGAAAATGCAATGTTTTTATACTTGTTTTTATATAAATCCTCCTTTTTGGGGGGTACCAGGTGTTCTTTAGAAATTATTTGTGAGAGAACAGTAGCGATCCTTCCCCCTCAGGATCTTTCAGCAATCTGAAAGATATTAAAAACTCGGAAGCAGTGAGATCCAGCCAGCCCTAGCCCAGATTCAAGGTTTATTTGTTGGTGTCTGTTATTCACAATGTAACCTACAAGCAGCAGGCATGAATATATTTAGAAAATCTGGTTTTCTGTCAAAAAAAGAATTATTCTAAAGTGGAAAGTATGCCTGACTGAAAGATTGCTTGTGGAAGAGTTCCCTGTTTTCTCGTTTGCCTTTATTTAATTAGACAAATATTAAAGTAGGGGATTCATAACTTCCTGGGAGAGAAGTTGAGAAAAGTAAGCCTAAATTAACATTGCATTGTTTTCTTCTCTCTGTAGATCTCGAAAGATCTCTTTAGATCTCAAAAGACCTGCATTCATAGAGATTTCAAAATTCTTTGTCAATTAGTTGGGATGTGAATCACTCTTTCCCTAAATTAGTCAGGCTGCATAATGAATATGAGAGGAAAATCCAGCTGAAATCCCAGCCTGTGCTGTGCTCCGAGAGTGCATGGAACCAGTTTATCTGAGGGACACAGGCTGAACTTTAAGCACCTAATCCATTTACGTACATATCAATTACCCTGTAATGGTTAATTATCCATGATCCCGTTAGGGGAGCAATCAAGCAATTGCATATGTTACCCTTTTCTACAGTCATCAAACACTGGAGGACATGCTGTAGGAAATATTTGACCTAAACTTTCAGTACTTACTAAAAAAATATTCCAATTCCTTGCAGATTTATAAAAACACGGCAGGAAATCAGCATTCGTTTTCAGGGATGGGAGTTCTGGAGTTTGGGAGCATTTCCAGAGTTTGTTTTAGGGGTCTTTTAAAGGTAGGAGTCCAAGTCCTCAGGCTCATCTCAGCTTCTTGAGGTGTCTTTGCTAAAGTGCAAGAGCCCTCTCCTGTGCCCCAGGGCCACCCCTGAGGTGGGCACAGCACCAGAATGTGCCTCTGCAGGGATGGATGGCTGAGAAGCTCCAAATTCTGGAGCACACGGAACTTCTGAGCTGGAGTAAGGTGAGAGCACCCACCGCATCACGTGAAGATGATGGACAACACAAAGGTGCTCATGCTGCACATCGATTTTTAAATCGATGGTGCCAAAATCCTGCCCTAATTCAATTCAGGGAACCATCCTGGAGCTTCAGGTAAAATTACAGCAGTTAACATTCCGTTGGCTGCGTGTAAAGATTAAATTATAGCACTACTGGGGTTTTTTTTCGGTATATGTGGAAGGTTATTCCTCAAGCAGACACTTAAGGGAAGAAATCCCTGGGCACCACAACGTTTTTCACCCACTGTGAGTTTGTTTTGCATAGGCTGATTCTCTTGGGCAGCCTGGGGAACTAAAGGCTGTGTTTTGTTTTGTTTTCTGCGGACAGGTACTAAGAGCTAATAATAGCAGTTAAAGTATCCTCTTCCCTCTCTTTCATTAACAGAAGATTGAGGCCAGGCTTAGATCCCTTAACAGAGGACATTAGCAGATGACTTGATGTAGAAGGGCCACGTTAAAGGGTTTTGTGGCTGCGATGTCCTGCAGCAATTTCGGGATTGCGCTGAGCAAAGGGAACACAACATTTTAAAAGGCAGATTAAGTTTCTTGGTACAAGGAGCTCCTCAATAATCCTGTGTTCCTGTGGGTTTGGGTGCGTTTAGGAATCAGTGCTGAGGCTTCTAAAGCCTTTTATAGGAAACATAAGAGCAAAGGAAGAAATCGGCCCTGCTGGAGTCTGTAACCCCTGAGCCTGGGTGGGACATTAATGCTCGCCGCTGCTTTGGGTATGGAGAGAAGTGAGGAACACTAAACTCTGCACTTCCTCCCAACCTGCTGAATCCATTCTGCTGATCCTTATTCACTGGCCTCCAAACCACAGAGTCCTAAATACCTCCACATTCTTCTCATTCTGGTCAGACTTCAGAACAAAGAAGTGTCACCTGTGTGCTGAGTGACTAAAGAAACACGTGGGGTGAACCAGGAGCATCCTTGGGTGCTGTCATTAATTGTGAGAGGCCCTGGGGTTGTGCCAGGTGTTGGATCTGCTCTGGGCTGGAGGCTATAAAAACTGTGGAATTCTAGGACTGGGGTAGAGGCTGCTGCCCTAAATGTGAGGGTCAAAAATCACTGGGGTCACCTGTTGCTGAGTTGGGTTTTGGCCAGAGATGAAGAAGGCACCAGCATATTCAGTTCTGCACAAGGAAATATCTGTATGCTTTTTTTGGCTCTTTGCTCCAAGTACGAGGAATTTCTGACTTTTTTAAGTAAAGAGGTGGCATAAACAGCTCCCTAGTTCATGAGGCTTTGCAAGGTCTTCAAAGCCGCAGCTTTTCAAGTAAGAAGTGGTAATTATAAATCATGAAAAATTTCTTGTCTGCCGATATTTCAGGGTAAAAGGTACCTTGGAGTCTGGGCTCTGCATGAACATTTGTGGCATTGACTGCTCAGCTGTTTGTTCAAAGGGGATTTTCCCTATGATCTAGGCCCTGGAAACCCCCATTTAACCCATTCTGACCATAGCTTGGTGCTGAAGGTGCTCCCAAAACCTCAGGCATGCCTGATTCTTTGCTGAAGGTGCCTCCAAAAGATCCATCACACTTGACTCTCTGCTAGAGGAAGTCCCAAAAGATTCATTACACTTGGTTCTCCGATGAAGGCGCCCCAAAAAGCTGAGACACACTCGATTCTCCACTGAAGGTGGTCCCAAAAGCTCAGGCATACTCCAATCTCTGCTGAATGTGGCCCCAAAAGCTCAGGCACACTTCAACTCTCTCATGGCCTCCTGGCAGATGAAGCTAAACAAGCTCTCAAATGGAGACACTTCAGGAAATTTTCAGTGCCATATGGATTTTTCTCAAAAAATGAGTGTTCAATGGCTGCAGGGAAATGAAATTCCCAAGTGAACACACTCTCCTGGCAAACCTCAGCAGCCATGGAGCCACTCCTGGCCCTTTCTCAAATCCTTGAGAGGGTTATCAGGGTGCCTTGCTCTTGTGGGTGCACCACCTGATCAAAGCTCTCCTCATCTGTCCTGTTCTTAAGCATCTTTATTTCTCATGTTGTAATTGATCCCACTGTTACTTGCTGGGTATTTGCCACGGTCTCCTGAAAAGCACCTGTCCCCAAATTCCTTCTGTGCCAGCTCACATCGATCTCCACCCCAGGGCTCATTGCATCTCAGAATGAGACAGTGACTCATTCTTTCCTCTCAGAAATAGCATCCAAAAAGCTCAACAGAGGAAGTCAACAATGAACACAAGGATTACAAAAATGCTCCCATTCTCCACGAGTTAATTTTAGAGTAAAATCAACATTTGTTCATAGTTTAGAAAGATCTCCATCCTTATTATTAGTGTTGTTATTGTCACTGGGACTATTTTTACACGGCGCCTTCGATTTGCAAGGGGGTATTTTTGACCAAATGGGAAATTGGGTGTTCATGGTAATCAGAGGATTGGGTCAAAATCCCTACACTGGGAGGGCAAATTTCTTTGCAAACACAAAGGATTTCTGGGAGGTTTGGTTTCTCTGCTTTTCTTTTGGAGCAGATGGTGGTGAGAGATGGGGAGAGTGACTTCATCATCCAATGCCTACGGCCTGTTAGGACCTACAAAGTAGTTCATACATAGAGATACTGGGGGAAAAAGGAGATTTCGTTTCTGCAGCCTCTCCAATGTAAGAGTCTTGGTCAGGTCTCAGGGAATTCCCACCACCCCAGTCTCACTGTAATGTACACTTTTCCAAGTTTTTTTGTCCTGGTTTTGATCTTCTTTGTCTTTGCTGGACACCATTTCTGCCTGTTTTGATCCACTGGTACTTTGTGTTGTGAAGACAGAAGTTTTGAATCCTCCCAAAGACAACTTGTTATTTCGTAGGGAGAAAAAAGTCAACTTTCATCCTTTATTTTGACTGTCTTTGATTTGTGAAATGGAGTATTCCAGGAAACAGCCCTGCAGAGGAAAATCTGCTGGGTTCCAGGTACTGAACAGCAAAGCTATGAGCAATATAAGTGATGATAGGTAATGTAAATCATACACTCAAAACAGCCAAAGGTTTTGGTGGAGCCAGGAAGGCAACAGATCATCACTGGGCAAGACTGATGGCTCTTGCAAAGGAAAGAAAACACTTCTTTCCTTTTTATAATGCCGATAAAAGTTGTAATGACAGTAATTGTCCAGAGGTTCATAGCTGTTCGTGGGAGAAGGAAGTTCTCTGTTAAAAGTGCTGCTCTGACCAGGGTAATGCCCAGGGGGAAAGGGACAGGATGGAAAATCAGCCTTTGCCACGTTGTATTCTAGAATGGGGATGTAGGGAAGAAATGAGGATTGTCATAGTAAAGTTTAAAAGCTCAAAGCAACACAAGATGTAATGAGAGCTCTGCTCTAGTAAAAATGAGGCGCAGGTCTTTGGTGAAGTGCCTTCAGGGCTTATTGCCCCAAAAGTTCCCTTTCTGATCGAAATTCTTCATTACTCAGCCTAAAAGTGAATTTAGGTAGAGAGGCTGTTGTAGTGTTTTCTGCATTACCAGAATACTTTCTCTCCCTAGTATAAACAAATGTCCCTAAGCAAAGCCAGGTGCTCCTTGGCAAAGAAAGTTCTCATATATAACTTACCATTGTAAGAGTTTCTTGTTGTTTTTAAATAAATGAAAATATTTCCTCCCTCTCCCCAGGAATGTGTGGCTGTTTAGAAATAGAGGCTTCTGTAATGAATGGATGGATGTTCACACTGCCTTTATATTTCTTCTTTCTATCATGTTGTACTCTGCAGGATCTTCATTTCCTAATATTATTCTGATATAAAATTAATACAGTTCAGTTGCACTGAGTATAAATGTATAAATCACGAAATGACGAGCTGTTCTCCCTTGAAAATAATAATTGGGTATAGATCTAATGCTCCCACTTCACAATTAAATTTCCCTCGAGAGGTCAAAAAAGTGACATGACATTTTAGCCCACAGGGTGAGAGGGAAGATTTGAGGTTCAAGATGTCAACTTTGCTTCTGAATGTGGAACAATAGAGAATTTATTATTTATTATTTATAGGGCCTTGAGAGCTTGGAAAGATGGGCAGAGAACTGTTTGAAACTCAGCAAGGGAAATGCAGGTCCTGTACCTGGGCAGGAACAGCCCCAGGCACCAGCACAGGCTGAGGGGGGACCTGCTGGAGCAGCTCTGTAGGGAAGGACCTGAGCGACACCGAGCTGTCCCTGAGCCAGCAGAGTGTCCTGGGGGTGCTGGGGGACACCGAGCTGTCCCTGAGCCAGCAGAGTGTCCTGGGGGTGCTGGGGGACACCGAGCTGTCCCTGAGCCAGCAGAGTGTCCTGGGGCCAAGGAGGCCAATGGGATCCCGGGGCAGCAGGAAGAGCATTCCCAGCAGGTCAGGGAGGGATCCTGCCCCTGTGCCCAGCCCTGGAGGCACCTCTGGAGTGCCGTGTCCAGCTCTGCATCCTCAGCACAGCAGGGCCAGGGAGCTCCTGGAGCGGGGCCAGCGCAGGCTGCGGAGCTGAGGAAGGGCCTGGAGCATCTCCGTGCCCAGGAAAGGCTGAGGGAGCTGGGGCTGCTCAGCCTCGAGAGGAGCCCCAGCTGAGAGGGGCCCTCAGCCCTGGCTGTCCCTGTGTGCAGGGAGGGCTCCGAGCAGGGCCCAGGCTCTGCTCCGGGGGCCCAGCAATGGCACCAGAGCCACGGGCAGGGACTGATGCCAGCAATTCCCCCTGCACAGGAGGCACAACTTCTTCCCTGGCCAGTGCCCAGCCCTGACCAGATTGTCCAGAGAGGCTGTGGGGTCTCCTCCCTGGGGCTGTTGCAGAGCTGTGTGCACACAATCCTGTGCCCTGTGCTCTGGGATGGCCCTGCTGGAGCAGGGAGGAGCCACCAGGTGCCCACTGTGCTCCCTTCAGCCTACCCCAACCTGGGATTCTCTGATAATCCAGTACAACACAAACAAAATCTCAACATTTTTTTCATTAATGAGCTGCTGTCTCATTACACAAAGATTGGTACCAACCTGATACTTGAGATCTCTTACAATCATCATCGAGAATGCAAAACTGTTCCAGTGATTCCCACTTGGAGCTTATTGAATACCATTTATTATTATTGTTAATCTGCTGCCAGACACGACAGAGCAGCCCAGGAATGGGCAGGATCATCAGTATTCCTGTGCTGTGGGCCGGTTTTGCTGTTCTGTGTTTGATGTTGGCCTGCTCATGTCATGGCCATTGTAGGTGCAACCAAGTCCTTTATTTAGATAAATTCCCTCAGTTTGAGCTGCGTTTTGAGGGTATTACAGTGATCACTGTTGAGCCCTGGGCTGACTTTACTCCAAGGTTACTCTTAGGTTTAAATGGGGCAAATACCCAGGAGTGGTTTTGCATAAGTACTAGAGACTGCCAGCCTTCCCACTACGATCCCTTAGGAGATCCCTTAGGAATCCCTGTATTCCCTTAGGGAATGCAATGCTTGGTTTCTGCTTTTCAGCCTTGGTTCACCTGGCGCTCAGGGCATGGTCTACTCGTGGGTTACTCCTTACTCTCCCTGTTTGTTTTTTTTTTATTTGGAGAGCAAGGAGGTGGGACAGGAGGAATCCAGAATCAGCCAGACTGTGAGCATTACTTCCTTTATTCCAGGATCCCATGTGATCCAGCCTGGCTCAGTAGAGGGGAATGAATTATGAAGTTAACTCTAGGAGTAAATCTGGATCTCCTACCAGCCGCCAAAGCTCTCTGTGCCAAAACACCTGGAATTAGTGCTGGAAAAAGGAATGTGGGATCCTTGATCTCCTTCAGTCAAATACGGGGCTGCCTCCAGATGCTGGCACACTTGAGGTAGGAGTTCAGTCTCCATGGATACTTTTTCCCAGTGGATGTGAATCCCAAGGGGTAGAAGTGCACCGGCAGTGAAAGAGGTGACCGGCATGCCTTGAAGGATAGTGGATATCTGCCTGTGGAAAAAGCATGGAAGTAGGAAAGCTAACATCCAGCTGAGGGTTAAGTTTGGAAATTCTGAAAGTCTGGGGAAAGCTGATTATTGCTGATCATATTGGGGGGTACTGGTGGAGGGGTAAGGAGAGAAATGCCACGGGGTAGAAGTGCATTCCATGGAATTCAGGATGTGAGCACTGTGACCTCGGCAGCTGGAAGGAGCTCCTCAAAGCAGCCACTGAGGGGAGGTGGGGACAGCCAAGAGGATGCCAGAGAGAGGAAGGTGGGAGCAGAAGAAGTGGATCACCCAAGAACATGAGGAGGAAACAGCATAGAAGAAATGGAAGAGGTCCCAAGGAAGGTGCTCCAGAAGCAGGAGGAGGAAAAGGAAATGGTAGGAACTGAGGCAGGCATGGAGGGAATAAAGGCAGGAGCTGGGAAGCTGGGGGATGGCAAGGAAGGATGAACACAGATGCATCGCTGAATTTGGGAATTAGCTGAAGGTTTAGTGAAGATATACAAAGAATGGAGAATGAAGAGTTTACGAGATGGGGAAGTACCAGGAGAGTCAGGAAGAAAGGAGAGAATAGGGATAAGAAGTGATTAAGCTTAAAGCAAGGGAGCTATTTTGATCAAGACAAATTACACAGGCATAATTAACATTTACCAGGGAGAGAGAAAAGGCATTTTGAGATCTGGACCATGTTTTGAGTTCTATTTTCACAATAAAATATAAATATGAGTAAAAAGAATGTTATACAAAAGTGTTTTCCGTGTATCCACTTGGATTTGGCAATTACAGCAAAAGAGTGCAGGAGAGGTTTCAAGAGGGCTCTGTAGTGGTTCTGCAAGTAGAAGTGGCTTCGTACGTGTGGTGATACGAGAGAGCAAAAATAAGGGCACTGGGATGATGGAAAGTGCCAGGGGAGCACAGATTTCTTCCTTGTTTTTGTTGTCTCACCTGAGAGAGCCTGGCAAGGATAATTCTGAACAGTTACTGTGCTGGCACAACCTGTGCAAGGCCTGCAGGTATGGAGGTCAGGTAGAAAACGGCCAAAGTATGAGGAGAAACCACCTTCCTCTTATTCCAGCAGATACATGGAGACCTGGATACCTGGAGGCAGCCTAACTCTTGCTTGGTTCAGCCAAACACCGATGGGACTTCCTGCTGTTCTTTTCTCTGGAGGCATTTCATCCAGCTCTGGATTATTCCAGTATAAAAATTAGAAGTGTGGGAGAGAGCAGTGGAGATGGAAAAGGGATAAGGGGGTTGTCTGCAAAAGATTTTAAACTGGAATGTTAATGACTTCAGTCTTTTCTGTATAATTCTTAAAACTCCCTCAGGTCTGTCTGAAGTATTTTATCGTATTTCGTGTAAGACCAGAATCAACATAAAGATGAATTTGGGGAATACTTAAAGGTATTTTTAATCCACCTTTATTCTTTTCAATATGCTTTAAACATGTTTCCATTAGCTTTTCCAATACTGCACAGTGTTCCCACTTCTGAGAGCTGCTTGACCCTTGCTCAAAGTCTATCACATAATGACACATTAACATAGGAATGATTCCAGGAGGTGAAGGTGAAGGCATCGAGTGCTTCCAATCTTCCTTCCTCAGCTGGATAAGAAATGCAAAGGAAAATATGTTAAATACACATTGTGCATTTTCCCTGCTACCCGACGTTTATCCAATCAAGAATTTTCCAACAGTGAATAAGTACAAGCTATGCAGAACATTTTAAGAAGCAAAACCTGTCACCTTTAGGAAAGAAACAGGGAAGCTGGAAATTGAGCGCTCTGGGATTTGCTGCGGGCACTGTGGAGAAGCTGGGATCCTTCCTGCATCCTTCCTGCTCCTCCTGACTCCAGGCAATCTGCTCCAGCCACGCGTCCAATAAGCTCCTTGACACTGGAAAGGTAATTATTGCCTCCCTGCTCACCTTTGTACAAGACTCAGTGTCGGGAAAAACGGCAGCACTGCCGTCGTGTTGGACCGATGGCAAAGTCTCCATTGGAATTTAATCCCTAAGCATTTTAGGAGAAGCTCAGAACTGCACAACTGTGAACTCTTGGTCATATTTTAATTCTCTCATCCTAAATAATCCCATTCACTCAGAGAATAAAAGGGAAATCATGGAATCATAGGATTGCTAAGGTTGGAAAAGACCTTTAAGGTCTTCAGGTCCAACCATCAACCACCGTGTTCACCACTAACCCGTGTCCTCAAGTGCCACATCCACATGTTCCTTGGACATTTCCAGGAATAGGGAGTCCATCCCTGCCCTGGGCAGTCTGTTCCTCTGATCCAAAGGCCTCCACCTTTGATCAAAAAGAGCAGCCTCAGAGCTGTGCCAGTTGGTGCTTTTTTGCAAGGCTGATGAAAGTGCATTGAAACTCACTTTTATCCAGAACTGAGCAAAAGAGGGTTTGGAGCACAGCGGGGAATTCTTCCCTCCTGCAGGTTCTCCTGTGAGGCTGTGGCTGCTCCATCCCTGGAAGTGTCCAAGGCCAGGCTGGACACGGCTTGGAGCAACCTGGGATAGTGGAAGGTGTCCCAGCTTGTGGCAGGGGGTGGCACTGGATGTGCCTTAAGGTTCCTTCCAACCCAAACCATTTTGGGATTCCATGATTCCCTGGCAGCTGTGTCTGATGGGCTGTTTGCAGGTGCTGTGTGGGATTTGAGTTGGACAACAGAGCACTTACTTGCCATCATCTTTAACTTGGAAGCTCTCAGTGATAATTTAAGACTTCTCTTGTCTCCAGAGGGAGAAAGAGACTTGGAGAGGAGGAAGAACTGGACAATGCTCTCAGGGATGCACAGGGTGGGATTGTTGGGGTGTCTGTGCAGGGCCAGGGGTTGGACGGGTTGGACTCAACGATCCATGCCAGTCCCGTCCAGCTCAGGATATTCTGTGATTCCATGAACTGGAGAAGGTGTGGAGAAAGTCTAAAAGAGCTCAATTCAAGTAAGAGAAAGGATCTCCCTGCCAAGTGATACCCATAGCCCTTGTCTAGAGGCATCAAGGAATAAGGGAGGCAAATACTCCTCTGAATCCAGGGAAAATCTTCATTTTGTGGTGAAAGACAACAGAATGAACTTGATTTTCTGCCTATGTCTTCCACAGTGATTCAAACCCTCCTATTCACAGTAACAGTGCTCAGCATCCCTTGCAGAGCAGTTGTCTGAGGACAGCAGGAAAGCAGAGGGGAGGGATTTGTGGTTGTGGGGTTGTTATTGACAATAACTGCAGGGTCGTGATGTTATTCGGGGTGAACACACTCGGTGTAGGGAGTGGGTGGTCTGGGAACCGACACACAGCCAGGGATTGATGCTCTTGGTTCACTTCCTCTGATACTTTGGTGCAGATAGCGATGATTCATGCGCAATTCCTTTGTTTTTCTCTCCAAAAAGATGACTTGGTAAGAAGAAAATGCTCTTCTCTTAGCAGTAGGGTTTAGGAGCTGGGGAACTGTTCGGATTTCCTTGTCTAATCTGTGGGAATTAGCCCTGACTGACAGGGAGCCAGCATGCAGTTGATTTACAGTCCTCAGCTAACTTGCAGCTCTGTAGAATTCCGGGAATAAAACGCTTCTTGTCCAAAGTGGAATTCCTATGAGGATCCAACCAGAAGGGTCAATGCCGGAACGGAGGCTGCCATTGTGTCCTGGGGGAGAATCCATGCAGGTTGGAGAGCAAAAAGTACTTTTTGGGGGGTAGATCTTCAGTGTGTGGTAACTCCTGATGGGGGCTGTGGGGTGTGAAAAGAATAATAATATAAACCATAATAATATAAACTATATGAGTTCTGCTAAAAGGAAATTCAGTGGATGTTGTACTGTGTAGGACTGGATGTGCCATGCTGTGGTGCTTTAAAGCAGCACCTCCAAAAAGAGCCTTCTACCTTTCCAAAAATTTAATTGTGAGCAATGAACCATTAAAGAATTGCCATTTGAAGACTAAAATTTCAGGTAGTGAAAAGCAGATAATCAACTGAATGCCTTGAATGTGCTGTTGGAAGGTGAGCAGAGTGTGGGAGAAGGTACCAGAGAGAGAAACAAATATACTGAAAAGCCCTGGTGCAGTGTTTGGTTTATTGCTGAAGCAGTTAGGGAAATCTCCCAGGCAGGATTACAGCTCTTCCAAAATTATTGGATGAGGAGATATCAAATCTCTCATAAGAATATTTGGATTTAAAATACCTCTTTGCTCCAAAGAGCATTTCATTTTGTGTGGTGCCTTTCTCTGCCCTTTTATTGCTGAAGGATGAGCAGATAATTGAAGTGGGGTTTGTGCGTTTCCCCTGCTGCCTCTGCTGGCTCACCTGGGGAGAAGGAGGAGGGATACAACTCCAAACGAGCTGGGTTCAAGCAGGGCAGGAATAAAATGTTCTTTATCCGCAGCTCAGCCGGTGACGTCCTCGTTGCTGTAGTAGGGAGCAAAGCCAGGCCATGGCCGTGGAGCTGCTGGGTTCCTGCCTTGCTGAGCAGTTGTTCACAGAAGAAAACTCTTTTTAAGGCTGATATTCTTTCACCTGCTTGTGGACAGTACCTGTGGGACAGAGGCACCTGAACTCTGTCTCTAGGAGCAGGCCGTGGGATTTGGATGTGGCAGTGGGGTGGCACTGCCCTGTTACCCAGGACAGCTCTCACAGCCTCTGCATCCAGAGGGAGAAAGGACAGGGAAAACTACAATTCCTGTGTTTTGTGTGACTGTGACTTCAGTAGTTTCTTGTGCTTGAAGTGCTTGTTTAGGGTTCCAGCCTCGAGTGGGCTTAAAATGGTGGAAAGGGGTTGAGAGCTGCTGAACTTTCACAGCACCAAGTAAAATGTGCCCATTTACCAGGCACTTTTTAATATACATGAGTGTGTATATTTATATACATATATGTATATTTTTAATATTTGTATTTATATGTGTTTGTGTATTTGCTTTATGTGCTACATTCCTCTGCCTCTTTCCAAACATTAAGTGAATTTTTACAACCCCACTGCATATTTTGGGGTCCCTGGATCCTCACCCAGTGGCTCTCACTGGGACATGCTGGCCCTACAAGCACCTACAAGAACCAGGCGGCCTCAGTATTCCCACCACGCTTCCCTGGGCACCCTGCTCAGCTCCAGAGCCTCCCGCCTGTGCCACTCCCTGCACTGTAAACATGACACCAGATGCCACACACGGTGACCCCGGGCAGGAGGAGCACCGGGTGACGTCCTCTCCCTCGGGGCTGGTGAGAGCTCTGTGCCCACCCACCAGAGTGGTGCATTAGAGATAGATTTTTATCCTCTTTCTTCCAAGGGTTAAGCAGAGCTCGCATTTTCGGTGTCCAGCATGGCAGCAGAAGGGGGATTCTGTTCCAGGACTTTCCCTGCATTTTTTATGGACCAGCCTAGTGAGGAGTTATCTCTTAATCCAGCTTTGCAGCCCAGTATAACCTGCTTTGCTGGCAGGGATTCAGCAGCCAGGTGAGCAGTGGCTCTTCCAAAACTGTTGCTGTCCTGATGCTTGAAGTGTTTTCCTGCCGAACAGAAGTGCTATGGGCTCGTTTCCTTCTGGTCCTGAGGGGCTGGAGCTTGGATTCATTTCCCATGTGGAGGATGAGGGGCACCTCCACCCCTGCTCCAGCTGAATGTTTGTAGAAAGCTGGAGTAGCAATTCTGTGGAGGGCTTGCAATGTGGGAGTGAGGCCACGGGAGGTGAAGTGTGAGGAAGCCTATTTATACATCTTAGCCTCTGGATTTCACCTGGCTTAAGGTGCGAAATGTAGTTCTCAGCCTTGGTGGCACCAAGTTCTGCACGTGCAGAGCCAGAGCTGGGAAATGAGAAGGCGAAACTGCAGCAGCACTCGTGGTCTGCCAGCAGCACAGAGCTCCCCTACGAGAGAGGAGCATTTCCAGTCTGGGGTCAGATTTAGGCATTGAAAATTCCATGTATTTCCCTGAAATCTTGTTTCAGCTCTGGGCTGCTGGGCTGGCCGTGCTCTGCCACGTTGCACCGAGGGCTTTTCTTCCTGCTCTGCCCCGAAGCCTCCCTGCTGGGATAGAGTCTTGTCCAAATCCCAGTCTGTGCAAAGCTCCCCCCATGCTTGGAGTCCTTGCCCTACTGGTTTTCTGCAGGTATTTTCAGGACCTGCCCCAAAAGTGGTCCTGGCATATCCAGCATCATTTTCTAGGCAGGAAAGGGCAGGATTGGACCCAAAGTGTGGTGTTTGCAGTGAGCATTCCAGGTTACACCATCATTAGCTGCACTGTGCTTTAGACGAGAAGTTACTGTGTGGGTTCCATCCACTTAAACCTCCTGGTTCTTTAAATAGGTGTCCTTGGCCAGCTTTTCTCACTCCGTTAATCCCAGCACAGATGAACTGGCATGAATAGAAATGTTTATGGCAGCTGCATATGGAATATATCTGATTGTTGCATATAGGCAGAGCTCTGGGCTTGTCATTTGATGCTCTATAAAGAGTCTTGGATAATCTTTCCGAAAGGAGCTGTGTAAATGCAGATATAATTAGCTTTTTTTTTCTGTTTCTTTTTTTCTTTTTTCCTTTTTTTTTTTTTTTTTTGGAAACAGATATCTCTTAATAAAGCGCTGGAGCACAGAATAGCCATTTCCTGTGATTTTCATTCACATAATATTTATAGTGCTGCAGAACAAATGAGCCGTTGGAAAGGCAGAGAAATGAATGCCATGGATGAACTTGCCTTGAGAGGAATTTGTGATCAAATTATGAATCTAACAAACTACAGTAAGCCAATTACTGCTCCTCCCGGATTTGTGAGTGTGCAGGCTCAGTGGGATTTGGTGTAATCCCTCCCTGTGAACAGATGGGCAGATTGCAGGGCTCTGCCCAGACTTCCAGAGGGCTGGGATCGTCTTTCTTTACCCCCTTTGCCTCTCAGTGACAATAATACTCAAAAAAGGATGCACAGAACCAGTGAGGATGTTTCTGACGTACCTCTGTGCAAACTGCCTTTAAATTTTTACCATCTTCTCCTCCCCTAGAAGGTCTTTTTTGCATGCCCAGGGGCACATTGCGATGTAGGGCTGTAGTTAAGAGGTGGTCAGCATTTTACTGTGAGCTCTTGTTTGCAGGGAATTACAGAACACCCCAACCTTCTCCTCCAAGGTCAAACCAACTGAATGACAGGAAACAAACCAGTAATAATTATTAGTCCTCACTGTAATCAGTTTGATCACAGTCACTGAGTTGCCATCTGCATCTTTGGCCTTCCAGAGCTGCAAACTTTCTGCTTTTCAGGAAGAAAATAAAAATGTTGCGTCAGGTGGGAGATGAAAAGATTCTGTATTTTGTCTACTGCAATTCCAACAGCCTCCCTGTGCTCCTTGTGTTGCTCGTTACACAAACCAGACACCTATTCAGCAGAAAGCTGCCACTGCTGTCCTTTGCCTCAAATAAACTGCACAAAATCTTAAAATCATCAAGATTTTAAACTTTATTGCACAGCTGTGGTCTTGCTTTTAACTGAAATACATGCTGGTAACTTTTAGACTCAGTCCAGTACTTGTTTCCTAAGCAGTAACTACAACTTCTCAAATCTATTTAGCAACTGCTCAGTAAGGGAAGAAATTGCTGTAAAATGTAATGAAATAAATCCTTGGTCCCACCAAGGCTGAGCAGGGCCAGTTTTGGGTTCAGACCAAGTTCTCCAGGGCTTTGTTCAGAAAAAAAACCCGTGAGGATGGAGACTCCAAAGTCCCTGCTGCACCTCTTACCTGTCCTTGAGAAGAAATGTTATTCCTTTTTATCCTTATTGATTGCTTCAGCTTATGAATCATGGAATATCCTGAGCTGGGAGGGACCCACAGGGATCATCCAGTCCGGCTCCTGGCCCTGCCCAGGACACCCCAACAATCCCACCCTGTGCATCCCTGGCAGCGCTGTCCAAACGCTCCTGGAGCTCTGGCAGCCTCGGGGCCGTGCCCATTCCCTGGGGAGCCTGGGCAGTGCCCAGCAACCTGTGGGGGAAGAATCTTTTCCTAAAGGAAAAGCTCTCCTGTTGTGTCTCCTCCTGCCACATCTGAGCCCTGTCACTCAACCAGATTTTTAGTTCACCCATTTTTTACTTGTTCACCCCTTCAGACCACATTGTCCTCACTTGGATACAAAAATATTGTGGGAGACAGTGCTGAAAGTCTGGGGAAAGTCAAGAGAAATTATAACTGCTGTGTCCTCATCCACGTTCCATCCCTTTATTATTTCTGTCACTGTATCCTAGACAGGTTGGTCAGGCATGATTTAGCTTTGGTAAATCCAGACTGACTGATCCCAGTCACCTTCTTCTCCTCTGCATGCCCAGAGATGTGTTTTGGGAGGACAAAGCTCCATAATTACCAAAGATCTGAATGTCATACGAGGTGTTTAAAAGAGTTGGAAGATGAGAAGGAACTTTACGCAAGTTTTAAAAGACTGGACTGAAGAAGCTGTTGTATTGAGATATAAGAGAATCAGAGCTCTGTGGTAGGTCAGGTCTGTCTGTCTGGGACAGCTGGGTTGCATTCCTAGGACAGGTTGGAATTGGTGGGTGGGGATAAGGTCGGTGAAGAACACACAAGGCTCTAACAGGACCTTGGCTCCTGCTTGTTACGAAAAGAGAATTTATTTCCCAGGCATCCTCTCCCTGAGTGCAGAAAAATGCAGCTCTGAGTCTGGCAGAAGTGGAATTTAGTCTTCCCCGTGCTGCACTCTGTGCAAATGCATCCCAAGGAGAGTCCAGCTCATCCACTGATTGCCAGGAAAATCCTCTGTGAGATGCTGGCCCTGGCTGTGTTTGGGTCGGACTCGTTGGGGAGACGCAGGATGCTCACAGAAGAGAAGGGAACTAATGAGCACCTTTCCTGTCAATCATCGTTATTCCTGTCAGATCCTCACACTTCCAGAATAACTCCCTTCTGCCAAGCACTCCCGGATCGGAGCCCACAAGGTGAATTAGTTCCTTTTGATGATGTTCTGAGGGAATGTGAAGCTACCAACAATAACATTCTTCGAGCTTATCAAATATTTAATGCACATGTCTGGGAGCAAGAAGCCTTTTCTCTCTCTCAGAGGCAGCTTCTCTTGGATTGTCCTTTCTGCCTGCAGGAATTCTTCATTCCTGGGGGGAAAATCCTGCCTTGAAGATCTCATACTGTTGATTTCATGGGAGCTGGCTTTAGTGTTTTGGGAACACGTGAGGAGTGAAGACTGTAACAGAAGTACAGGTCTGTGTGAGGGACAGGTGGATCTCACAGGACAGGTAAATCTTATTAATAAATCCTAGAACAAACTAAATATAGCACACAGCTACACCAGGACAGAAGAATTACCCTGGGTCTTACTATGGATATTAGATTTTAAATTTTATTTTCATTGGTTTTGGCATTCAGGTATAAATAATATTCCAGGTCTCATAACACAAAGATAATGCTCATTCTGATTATTTTAATTTTATGAGGGTTTTGGAAAGAAATTAAGGTTTGAAGTCATGCTGGTAAGTGGGGCTTGTGGGTGAGAAGCAGTAGCATTAGGCAGGTTTGCAACAACCTTGTGTACTTATTTTTTGAAGGACTGAGGAGCAATTTTAATCCCAGTAGAGGTTTTCAAGAACTGGAGTGCTCTGGTGTTATTTCATAGTGGTTACATGACCATATCAACCTTGTGTTATGAGCTCCCTTTTACTCTCACCACGTGCCCTCACAAAAAAAAAAGAGAGTCTTATTTTGAAAAAAAATGAACCTTTTTTTGTTTTGTTTCTGTAATAGGGACAACAGTGCCAACAATACAATAAGAAATTCAAACTGACAGAGGGGAAATTTAGGGTAGATATTGGGAAGGAATTGTTCCCTGGGAGGCTGGGGAGGCCCTGGCACAGGGTGCCCAGAGCCCAGAGAGGCTGTGGCTGCCCCTGGATCCCTGGGATAGTGGAAGGTGTGGAAGGGGGTGGAACTGGCTGGGCTTTAAGGTCCTTTCCAGCCCAAACCATGATTCTCTGATTTAAATAAGCTCCATTAGATGGCTGGGCGGTCTCCCACGAGTCGCAGGGCGAGTCCGTGAAGTTTCAGGGAATTGCAAACGGGAGTTTCAGGGAATGCTGTTTAAATTCCGCGAAGGTGAGTAAAAGCCTGAACTCTTTTCCAAACCCTGCTCTAGCCGGTGGCACCTGACACCTGTATCCCGGGGGAAGAGAGGGACTGAACCAGCAGCATCACTGTGCCGAGCCGGGCTCCAGCGGGATTCCTGCTGTCCTGGCAAATGATCTCCCGAAGGCAGCGGGAGCTGCCGCCTTCCCCGGCAGCGGGAGCCCGCACCGAGCTGCGGGGAGGCGGACGGGCCCCGGAGCGGGGGAGCGGCTCGGGCAGCTGGGGGGGCCGGTACCCAGCGCCCGCCGGGCAGCGCTGCCCAGCCCCGCCCGCAGCGCTCCGAGCCGCGCTGGGAGCCGGGGGGAGCCGAGCGGGGGAGAGGAAGGGAGAGGGGGAGAGAGGGGAGAGCCAGGGGGTGCTGGGAAGCCGGGCTGGGAGCGGGGGAGTGCCCGGCGCCGGCAAGGGGCAGGCGCATCCCTGCCCGTCGCAGCATCGGGAGCAGCCGAGATGCGGAGCCGCGGGTGGGGAATGGCCGAGCGCCTCCTGCTCTGACATGCTGAGGTATTTTTTCCCCGTCGTTGCTCCTGCTCGGGTTGTTTGATGCCAGGTGCGTTGCGCTGGGCTCGCTGTTCCAGCTCTGGGGTTATTCGGGAAGCAGAGCGGAGGATGCAGGTGTGCTCTTGCTCCATGTGGAGACGTGGGGGGAACTTGCTGCATCACCCAGCACAGCAAACTTTGAACTGCCAACTCAGGCTGGGGGGTCTTGTGTTTGATTTCCCGTGGAATTCAGGTAAAATTACGCCCAGGACTAATATGTTACTCATCTCTTTAGAAGAATCGTGACTCCCTCACTGCGTTAGATTTGGAGTGGGGGGAGTCAGTAAAAACCGCCGGGGTTTAATGTCCTTTGTCGAACTGAGGTCTGTGTCTTTCCATCAGCGTGGTTTCCCTGCAGCGAGAGAGGAGAGATCTGAACACTCGCTTTTCAGTTGTTTGGACTGGAAATTCATGTTGGTGGCACAGTGGAGGTCCCACAGCTCCGCTCCTCTTCCTCAGACGAATTCCTTTGCAGCACTCCCATGCCCAGCAGCATTCTGGCTGGGTTTTGCAGTTTTTAGAGCTGAGGATTAGGAAACTTAAGGGCTTGTAACTGGGTAATTCCTTGATAAGCCTCTACATTCAGTAGTAAGTGCTCTGTTAGTACTTTCTGTCAGCCTCTCTCTCTTTTTTCTCATACCACAGTTAACCCTAATTAAAAAAAAACCCACTTTTTTTGGTCATACCTTGAATTCTTTCACACTTAACTCTTCTTACTGCATACTTTTTTGTTTTTGGTTTTGGTTTTTTTTTTGTTTTGGTTTGGTTTTTTGTTGTTGTTTGGTTGCTTGGTTGTTTTTTGAGTTTTGGGGTTTTTTTACTTATTCCTTGTCTGTTACTTTGGTGTTATTTTAGCCATTACTGTTCTTGGAATCCTGCATTTTCCTTGCCTGGTGTTGATTGCCATGCTGCCACTACTTCAGATTTTTTTTTAAAAGGGGGAATTTTAGTGGTTACTGCATCCCATTTGAGCTGGAGAACTGTAGACAAGTGCAAACAAGTAAACAGTAAACAAGTGAACTTGATGTAGCATTTGAAGGCAGAGGGGAGGTGTGTGTTGATTTTCTCCACATGAAGGGAGCTGGTGTTTGAGGTGCTGTGTTGTCACACAAGCCTAACATTCCCTGTGGAAGGGTAACCCCAAGTCCACGTTTCCTTCCTTCCTTCCCATAAAGCCAGCTGATTGGTGGAGCTGGGAAGCTGATATTACAGGAGATATGGTAAATAATTAAAAATATTAATGGCCTGGACTTTCACAGGGCAGAGTCTTGCTTTGGAGAGTTGGAGACTTTGCCTGTGAATTCTCAGTTTCTCTTACCAGAATTTCAGCGTTGCTTTGGGGTTTTCTTTGCCAGGGGAGGCAGCAGGACGGTGAGCCAGGGGTTATTTGATGCATTTTATCTGTCCGTGGTAGCGCTCAGGTTTCAGGAACATGATCCCTGTGGCTTGGCAGGTGCACCCCTAAGAAATAAGAGTGGAATTTAAGGAGAGGACAGCTCTGCTCAAGGATGAAGCCTCCTCTCCCAGCTCCTGTCTGGAGCTGCTGAGGCAAGAAAGTTACTCCCAGGTGCTGTGTTTCACACCTTACCCTTGGAGAGGGAATGTGCAGCCTGTGGAGAAGTTTGGGGCTCGATATCTTCTTTATGGTGTTCTACTCGTGCTAAATCACTGCTTGGAATAATTGTATTGTCACCTTGTGTCATATTTGTTCAGGTGTAATGGCTCTGCCACAAAGGCAGTCGCCTGGAAAATTGTGCTGCAAAATTTTTAATGTTCCTTGGAAAGGTGGGGAGGCTTTAGAGCCTTTTTTTTTTTTCTCCTATTATAAAAGTAGGGGTTTAGAATATTATTCTTTTTTTTTTTCTCTTCTTTTTCTTTTTATGAACATCCTGGTTTCCTGGTGTCTGGGATTGTCTGGTAATGTATTCTTTTAGGAACAGGAGATGGGTCTCTATGCTGAAGAAAACTTTCCTCACAACTCTTTTCAAATAATATTAAATGAACGAAATTTAAGCTCTTTAGATGAAAAATAAAACTAAGTGACTGTGCTGGATTCTGGTCTTAGCTTGCTGTACAGCTAAATTGTTGTAAGGGTTAAAGGTATAAAGTGGGAATTAATTCCTTTTGTGCTGCAGGCTGTGGTTTGAGATGTCCAGTTTTAACTTGCTTTTTAAATTGTGGATTAGTATTTTTTGTGTGTCTATGAAAGGCTCTTATTCACAATCATCAGCTTTATTTTAAAAAAGAAAGAAAAAAAGCAAATTTTCACAAAGAGTGGACTTGTGAAGGGCATTGGTGTAATTTAATAGCACCAGTGAACATTTGGGGCTGAGAGGTGGCAACACTGATGTTTGGAGCCAGTTTTAGCACCACTGGTTCTGAGTTCATCATCTTAAATGTGCATTAGGAGCCTCAGATTGGAAAAGACCATCTGCATCTCCAGCTGTGGGGCTGGTACCGCAGCCTTAATGCCAGATCTGCCCCGGTGTCATCACTGAGCCCTTCCAAAAACAAGGATGGGGTTGGGCTTTTGGTTTTTGGAATCCCAAAATGGTTTGGGTTGAAAGGAACTTAAAGCCCATCCAGTGCCACCCCCTGCCATGGGCAGGGACACCTCTCACTATCCCAGGCTGCTCCAAGCCCCGTCCAACCTGGCCTTGGACACTCCAGGGATCCAGGGGCAGCCACAGCTTCTCTGGGCACCCTGTGCCAGGGCCTCCCCACCCTCCCAGGGAACAATTCTTTCCCAATTTCCCATCAATCCCTGCCCTCTGGCACTGGAAAGCCATTCCCCCTTGTCCTGGCACTCCATCCCTTATAAAAGTGGAAGGTTTATCATCCTGCTGGAATTAACTCACACTCCCTGCTCCTCCTTGGCAGTTTCCACTGGGCTCTTCACAGCACTCCAGGAAATGTCTTGCACTCCCTGAATACCTGACCCTGAGCTGGGCCTCTCTGAATTTATCCTGTTTCTGTTACTTCAGTCCTTCAGAGCCTTCAGTTGTTTCTGGGTGCTCTCAATGGCCCTTCCTCCGAGTCCTGTGTCCCTGCTGTGTCACACAGGATCAACCTGTTCCCACCATCAGTGACACAGTTACTGCTGAAATGTTTAATGGGATCAGTTCCAAGCCTGAATTTTAAGACCCTCTAATAATCACTTAAGTTTTCAGGACTTCTGCTGTTGTCTCCCCATGAACCAGATGCTCACCTACTCCTAAATGCCTCTGCTGGTTGCAGCTTAACTCAAGGTTTCCCACGTGACACTGCTGAATACTCAGCTAAACCCCAGATTAATGGGATCTCCAGCATTTGGGGAATGTTATCTGATGAAGTAATCTCTTAGTCTCTCATGAGCTACCGTTGTGCTGAATAATAAGAAATTTGGTGACATTTCCCAGTGCTCTCATGTCTTTGGAAAGAAATTTGAAGGGAAGAGCACTTGGGTCTCTGTGCCACTGAAGGAAGCGGTGTAGGCTTGGAGGGAATTCTTCTCTTAAGCATGAATAATTTATTCCCTGCTCTTTAATTGTCTGCAGTATCCCAGTTAAAGGAAATGTCGAAGTGGTGTTCAATTTTGTGTGCCGTTTGTTTCCAAACTCTGGCTTTGACTTTAATGGCCCCTACAGCTTTTATTCCCTTTATGATGATTTCTTCTTTTGTACCCTTGTGTTTCTTATTTTTTATTTCATTTCTTTTTTCATTTTCATTTCTTCATCACTCACCCCCTCCCTCTCTTCCCATGGTAAATATTAACACCCTTACTGAAAACAAGGTCAAAAATTTCCTTTGTACTTACACTCGCTGGATTTGATGACCTTGGAGGTCTTTTCTAACCTTAATGATTCGGTGATTATCCTTCCCAAAATACCCATCTCCCTGCAGAAGAATCCACATTGTTCTTTTCCTGACCCCTGCCTGCACAGAGCACCCAAAAATCTTCATAAAGTTTTCAAAACCAGGAAAATACTGCACTTTTGGAGATCTTCCTGAGATTCTGTTACACCAATTCTCCCTAGATTTTCTTTTAACTTCTTCATTGTGTCTGGTTTTAGGCTTTTTAAAACTCCATAGGCTTCCATGAAAAGCCTTCTAGTGTTGGAGGTAGTTCCCTGTTAGCTGTGCACCCATACAGAGTCTTTCATCTTGAGAATCTTTCCCTCACTGTTTTTTCTTAGGAATATTTGGCACCTGGGATTTAAAGATTTCTGGGCCTCCTTCGTATTCAGATACCTGAGCTCCTCATTTCAGCTGATTTTTCTAGTTACTTCCCTTAATTTCTTTTTTTTTTTTCTCCAAACAAATGCTGATAACCCTTAATTACAACCCCTTTTACTTTTGTTTTTCCATCTTGTTTAATCAGCTGATTATCATTCAAATCCAGTTTATTTTCTGTCAGTGATTCCTCTCCAAATTGAGAATGAATTAACCTTATTTCTCCCAGATACAAAGGTTTCCTGCTGGATCAATTCTCTATGAAAACACACAAATTAAGCTGCTATTTGTATTTTTTGTTCTTTGTATCTGGAAAATGAAATTCTCCAACAGTGGCCCAGTTTCTAAAGAGTTCTTAATTCTTTTAAGGACACCACAGCCACCCATGTGTTGCTTCCAGTTTATGGCATTACTGCCTCCCAAAGCAATTTGCCTGGATCAGCCCTTCCCAGAGTGATTTTGATCACAGCCAATATTGAAATTTAACATATGGCTCTTTTCTGGCTCCCTGTCTCTGTCTCCAAGGGAAAATCCTTTGTCTGGAGAAGCAATAAGATCAAGTTCGCTGGTTGCCCCAATAGTTTTGCCTTTCTGGCAGCTCTTTGAAAGAACCAAAATGGAAAAATACTGCCCCAGATTAGGCCAGACGTGGGAATAGCACTGATGTTTCCACCCTGCCATTAACTGTGGCTCCCAGAATGCTGAATAATCAGTTTATTTCATCTGGGGAGCACAAAGGATGTGGTATTTGTTTGTTCTGTCCTGATGGAGCACAAGCATTCCTCAGAGTACATTCCTTCAAATGCCGCTGCTCTGGTCCATCCATAGAGAAGATATTTTAAATTTTGTTTCCTCCAGCGTAAGGTGGTCCCAAGTTCATGCACACGTAGATCCAAACTGTTGGTTTGATAGAGGGAGAGAGAGATGCAAGGTTCCAGTGCAAAAATCTCAGCCGAAATTCAGGCTATTAAGTAGAAAACCTTTGTATCACGCTATCCAGAAATAATTGTGAACTCCATTAAAGCACAGAATGTCTCTTGAAATTTTATAGTGGTTTTTAATATCACACCCACCTTTCATAAAGTGAAGTTCTGCGGTGACTTTTTCCTCCTGGGACTGTTCTGTCTCTGGGATATCACCAGAGCTTTGGATTTGAAATTCTGTGGTGACTTTTCCTCCTGGACTGTTCTGTCTCTGGGATGTCGCCAGAGCTTTGGATTTGAAGCCATGGCAGCTGAATCTGCTTCCTCTGTGACACTCAAGATGCTGCAACACCTTTTGCACTTCCAAAAATTACCATTGCTTGGGAGCGCTCTTTTCCCTCCGGGCATCCAAGCACACGTTAGGTTCTGAGTTAAACAAATGTTATAATTTTTAAGCACTTCCACTATCTTAGCTCAGAATGAGGGCTGAGTAAAGCAGGACTGTGACAGTCCATGAGCAATTGGAGCTGTAATTCCGGGTGATTCACTGGGACAAAAATGGTTTGTTACAGACTGAATGTGCCAAGGCCACGATGCTTCTGAGATGTGGAGGAATTTAGGTTCCTCCAGTGACAGCTCCTGATCCTGCCGTGGTCTGCAAGTCCTGCACATTCCCTGAATCCCACTCATGGGATTTCTGTCCTCTGGTAGAAGTGCTTGGCGGGGGGGAGGTTTAGGGAGGGGAGTTGACTGTTTTTAGTCCCCTCCTGGTGTCAGTGTAAAGTTTTGAGCTGTGCAAGTGAGTGCTGGACCTGCTGCACTGCTAGTCCCAGGAAAATAGGCTCTGAATCCGTGTCAAAAACTGGAGAAATCCCTGCATTCCCACTTTGGGCAGTCACCAGCATAGCTCTCCCACCCCAGGGAGCAGCCAAATCAAACACCTGCTGTCTGACACAAAGGTTGGGAGCTGGCCATGGGATACTGAGCAGTTCTTGGTCCATAAATTTACATCCCTGGTTCATAAATAACCCACACTTAATTTTAATTTGTCAAGGTACTCTCACACCGTATCCTTCCTTTAAAAGCTTTGCAATGAGTTTTCCCCACACTTGGTGCTTTGGGGGCTCTGTTTCAGAAGTTCCCTGAGCATTTGCTTTAGAAATGCTGTGTATTGCCAACAGCTCTGTGTTCAGCACCATTTGTGTGGCTCACCTTCTGTTTCTCCTTGCTTTGGTGCAGCCTGGGCAGGATGAAATCACTGTGAACCAGGTAAGGTCATCACGGCATTCTTTGGAAACCAGTTAATGAACTGGTCAGGACTGTTGTTGCTGAGTGGACACTGTGTTGGAAACCTTATTTAATGTATTTAAGAATTACCATTAAATTCCACATTCATCACACAACCTTCACTTAAAACAACAGAAACAACCAACCCAACACAACACAGAAAAAAACCTGAACAATTTACACAAAATCCACCCCTCGACCCTTCATCACAATTATAACAAAAATTTCCCATGTTCATTCTACTCTAGAACACTTAACACTACTCGGTACTTGATTCTGCAGTCCCAAAAAGAGGTGGATTACAGCATACCTGACCTACCTCTGAAGTCATGAATGTTGTAGGAAACAAGCTACACAAAATCCTCTTTCTGTTTCCCTGCTTCTGGCCTGAACACGCAGTGAAGCTGGTGGTGGGGCTGACTCTTCCCACAGTGGGCCTGGAGAAAAGCTGCTCGGCATCAGCAATGTTGAGCTGATTGATCCTTGCCAGGGCATCGGAGTGTGGATGCAGAAGATTTGTCTTCTCCAGAGCTGCTGCTTTGCCCAAATGATGGATATTGTGAGGCCCTGGCAGGCGAGATGCTCTGTGTGATGGACTTCCCAGCAAACTGACACTTGAGGGGCTGAGAGGGGCTGGAGGGGGTGCCATGGAATGGCGTGGGGTTGGCATCAAGGAAGGACAGGGCTCGGAGCAACCTGGTCTGGTGCGAGGTGTCCCTGCCTATGGAAGAGGGTTTGGGACTGGATGATCTTTAATGTGCTTCCCAACCCAAACCATTCCATGGTTCTATGATGGACAGCTCTCTCTTTGGCAGATCTAGAGGAGTTTGAGCTGGCTGGACGCCCAGTGCTGTGCCTGGTGGAAGCAGGATGTGGGTGGCCCCATCTGCTTCTGCTGCACCATTAAAACCTGGTTTAATTTGTGCTGTCGTGACCCTTCAGCCCCATGCAGCGTCCAGTTTGTTTTCTAAAGAGCTAAGATGGGCCTCGATGTTGCTTTTGCAGTCTTTGTGCTCCATGAACTGCTTGAAATGCAGCCAAAAGTCTCGAGCAGACTGTGCTTGTCCCATGTGTGCCGGGAAACAAGCGGAGAGGACGTGCTTCTCCCTTAACCTTGACTCCTGTCCTCTGCTCCCGGGTGGATCTGATTTACTTGCATGTTGAGCACACCACAGGCAACGCTCTCCTTTAATTCAGGGAGCAAGATAAGAAGTTACGGCCCTGTAACTTCCAGTTTAATAGCTTGGAATTGCCGCGATTTCCCAGCCTCAGCTGGAGAGTGAAGCCCACATCGCGGTTTATGAGCCGTGGGAGGAGAGCCCGGTTATTGCTACAATTGTCTCCGCTGACGAGCTGCACACCAGACACGGCTGAAGGCTGCTGCCACTGCTTGCAGAGCTTTCCAGGGGAAAGATGATGGATTGATCCAAGGCCTAGCACAATCTTGGCCTTGGATCAGTGTCGGGGAACTGAGAACGCAGCACAGACCATCGTGTGGGTAGAACCTGTTGCTTCTCTTTTGGGAGAATGTCTTTCTTTTTCCCTGCTCACGAGGACTTAGCTCAGTGCCAAAGAACTCCATGAGGGATAGCTTGGAAATGTCTCTGTGAACAGAGATAGGTGAACCCCCCCAGTTCCTGTCCTTATTGCTCTTCTTCCTCTCCTGAAAGTGGGAGAAAGGCCTCACGTTCTTTTCCCCTTGGCCTTTTCTTGGAAAGCTTTTGGAGATGGTCCCTCTCAATGGCTCCAAATGAGGGATCGTGGGTTTCAGCAGTGTCTGCTGCTCCTCCTTGTGCTGAGGGACACATGGAGCTACTTGTCCTTCCCACCAAGGCCTCTCCCTGCCTTCCCAAGAGCCATTCTCCCTGGCAGGGATGCTCACCCTCTTTGGAGTGGGATTGCTTCTCATCCCAGCGTGTTGGCAGCTCTGCCTCCACCCTCTTCAGCTCAGCGCTGTCTCTTTTAGATCCTGCTCTGAGTCCTCAGAGCTTTGCTGAGGGAAACTGGCTTTTCGTCCCTGGGTTGGGCGCAGCAGCTCTTTGATATCCATGTGGGAACTCTGGGAGTTGTGAGGCCTGGCTTGGGCCTACCGCCTGTAGCAGAGCCAAAAGGAGCTTTATTGAATCCCAGACTGGTTTGGGTTGGAAGGGCCTTAAAGCCCATCCAGTCCCACCCCCTGCCATGGGCAGGGACACCTTCCACTAGCCCAGGCTGCTCCAAGCCCCGTCCAACCTGGCCTTGGACACTGCCAGGGATCCAGGGGCAGCCACAGCTTCTCTGGGCACCCTGTGCCAGGGCCTGCCCACCCTCCCAGGGAAATTCCTTCCCGGTATCCCTCTGGCAGTGGGAAGCCATTCCCCCCTGTCGTGGCACTCCAGGCCCTTGTCCAAAGTCCCTCTCCAGCTCTCCCGGAGCCCCTTTAGGCACTGGAAGGGCCTTCTCTTCTCCAGGCTGAACAATCCCAACTCAGTCTGTCTCCAGAGCAGAGGGGTTCCTGCCCTTTAAGCATCAACTCCAGGCACCTGAACTGCTCTGTGGGAGTGCAAGGTTTGTAGGATTTTTTTTTGCCTTTGTTGTCCCTGCTCAGGACTGCCTTCCATGTCCCTTGCTCCTGGCCTTGTTCTTTCTCTCAGACAATATAAATACATATACAAATATTAAACATAATCCCTGAAAAATGTGGTTTTCCTTGTGGGAATGTCAGCCCAGAGAGCAGTGGCAGTGCAGATCCATCCTTTAGATCCCAATCCGAGAGTGTGGTGGGGGGTGAAGAGAGGCTTCTGTGCTCCCCATCTCCGCACCCCACCCACACGACTGGGATGAAACGAACTGATGAGAGGGATGACTTCTCCCCCCATCATTAGGATGCAAGTGTTTGCTGAATATGCCAGATGTTTGGCTTTCATTATCTGGAGGTTTTTTTTCCTTTCCAGCTCTAGTGAAAGGGAAGCCTGAGCAGGTCCAGAGGAATTCTAAACAGTTTCCTGTGTGAACGGAGAAAGCAGCATCCTTAATGAACTGCACAGGGTGACAGTGAGTCCAGCTAATGAATGCTGTCCCTGTTATTTTACAGAGATGGCCGAGTGACACTTTTTTCTGATTTAGGATCGCTGAATCCGTATGGATTATCCGTCTCAGAAAGGCTTTCTTTTATTTTAATATTTTATTTTAAATATCCTGTGCTTTACAGTCATATTTCTGAGCTATTCAGAACATCCTTCTGTTCTCTATGTGTTAACAGTTGAAGGAAGTCTTTACAAACATTTTTTGTAATTACTCTGGAGAAATCCAGTGAACACCTTTTCATAGCACTGGAATCCCAGAATCTTTTAGGTTGGAAAGTCCCTCCCAGCCCATGGAGACCAAGCTGTGCCCGATGCCCACCTTGTCCCCAGCCCAGAGCANTGAGAACTGGATACAGGACATGGATGTGTTCTCACCAGTGCTCAATACAGGGGGACAATCACTTCTGTCCAGTAACCTTTTATTAAAAGTATTGGTTTGTGTAGAAGGAGGAGTTGTTGAACTGTGGGTTATAACCAGTTAGGACTTGCGCGTTCAGCTGGATTGCGTGAGAATTGAGTTACTGTTTTTCCCCATGATAGCAGCCGAGAACCTACTGGAAGTAGGAAAGAGTGGAGTTGATTGCCTCGACTCAAATACAAGTTGCACCTTGCAAGAGATGAACCTTTGGAGCTGTCCTGTTGTTCTTCAGGATTCTGCTCTTCCAGTCTCGAGGTGAGAGCACGGCCAAAGCTTCTTCCTGGTGCTGGAAGCAAGGAGATTATCGTGAGTGGGGCTATGGAACGGTTTCGTTTGGAAGGGACCTTAAAGCCCATCCAGTGCCACCCCCTGCCATGGGCAGGGACACCTTCCACCATCCCAGGCTGCTCCAAGCCCCGTCCAACCTGGCCTTGGACACTTCCAGGGATCCAGGGACAGCCACAGCTTCTGTGCCAGGGCCTCCCCAGACTCCCAGGGAGGCATCTACTTCACACAAGCTTTGTGAAGAGTGAGATCATCTGAGACACCGCGTGTGTTCCCTGAACAGGATCCAGTACCCTTCCAACAGGAGGAGGGGATGGCACTTCAAATTCTCTTTAAAAGCCTTTTTTTCCCCCTGTTTTGCCAGCATGGCTTTGTCTGTGTGGGTCTTTAGAGAGCTGCTTCTTCCCCAGGAGCAGGGAAAACGCCGATATTTTTGTGCTGGATGAACAGTACTTGTGTGTGGGGAGGTGCCCTCACTGCCTGTGCTTTCTCCCTGTGCTCTTCCACAGTGACAAAGGGAACTCAAAGGTGGCAGATTCATCCCTCAGAAAGCAAACTCAAGGGGATCAGTGTTCCCATTCAGAGCATCCTTTAGGGAAGGCTGGCTGGAATCACTGCAGTGCGGCACCATTTCTCCCCGAATAACTGGAGGAAATTAAGAGTACTTTGAAATATAACGTGTCAGAAAATGATGAGGCCTCCAGCAGTGTGAGTGCAGGAATCTTATCTGGGCCTGTCTCATAAGTCAGAGCTCCTGGAACAGCTCTGTGCAGCGTCCAGCTCAGCTCCTTAGTCTGCCAGACCAGCTTCATTAGGAACATGACATTTTAATGCACTCCAGTGGGTTTCCATAACTCGGATCAGATTGGGTATGAAACAGCGAATCAGTGAAGGTCACTTTGGTGTGGAGGT
Source organism: Cnemophilus loriae (assembly GCA_013397755.1). Classification (NCBI taxonomy): domain Eukaryota; kingdom Metazoa; phylum Chordata; class Aves; order Passeriformes; family Corvidae; genus Cnemophilus; species Cnemophilus loriae. Next base: position 190,273 of record VZTF01007410.1, read on the forward strand.
GACATTGCCAGACCTGGATGTGAATCCTGCATGTCCCATGGACTCATTGTGCCTGCTCCTCAGAAGCTCCTTAGTTTGGTTTAGTTATGACCTCCAATCCTTTTTGTTGGGAAGCTGCAACTTCAGGAAAGGTTGGACTCAATAATCTCGGAGGTGTTTCCCAATCTGTGATTCCATGAAGAAAATTTGGTCCTTCAGATTTTCTCCAAGAGGTGTGCAAGGGTTTGGATTGAACACAAGCAGGAGGACACAAAGCACAGGGCAATAAATATGAAAAGAATGGGACGAAAGGTAAATCATGGAGGATGGGGGAGAAAGAGAAGTTAAACCTGTGGATAAACAGAAAAGCAGGCTGGGCTGCATGGATGCATTTTATTCCTCCACAGGAATGTTGTGAGGTGCACAGCATGTGGGGCTGCTGGAAGCTAGATGGGAATTGCCCGGAACTGAATGACGTTGTTTCATAACCTGTTTTGGAAATGACACGAAAGCCATCGAGTTCATCCCATGTTCACAGCAATCCATGATCCTTTTAATGCCATGTTTTGGAATCTGTTGACTGTGTTGAGATAAGAAGCGGAAAGAAAATTCAGTGTTTAGTGTCCAATATAAATATGTAATAAATGCTGGAGTATTTACTCTTGTCTGAGGGGAGCTGAAAGAGGGTTTATTTAATGCTTTGAAATCCATCTCTGCTATTGACCCAAATCAGCTGACTTGGAGTCTTCAAGTGGTTTTTAAGTATTAGAGTTAAAATATCAGATACCAAACCTTTCAGAAACAGCAAATGTTTTCTAAAATATGATAATTTTATATATATAATCTTCATTGCCATGTGATCGCTGCTTCTTACTTTGAGCAGGTTCTTCATGTGGTGCTGTTGGCTCCTCACAGGTGCTCAGACCTCATCCCTCTCTCAAAAATAATTTGGGAACTGGAGGGTTCTTTGTGTTTGGTGGAAGGAGAACTTTATTACCAATATTGGTTTCATGTCCCAGCTGCAAACCCCAAGAAATCAGGGTTCATATGTTCTCGCAGGAGTTTGGGAAAAAGGTGGATGGAATTCTGCATTTTGGAACTAATTAGTCCTATAAAATTCATGGAAAACTGTGTTTCTTGAAAAATGTGTATTATAGGAAGCACCATAACATCTGTTGCTCTCCAGAAGAGGATTTTGGAGCAATTACTGCCATTTATTTAAAAAATGATTCCCCTTCTGCTCAATTACTAACAGTGAAGTATCATTAAATAGACATAAATTCCTTGAAATACAACCCAATGATTTTTAGTGATATTGAGGGTTTGAGAATATATAGGAATAAGGATGAGCTTAAGGGAAAGGAAAAGCCAATAAAACTGCAGTTTATTCTTACATGCCACACACTTGTTATAAACTTCTGGCTTGCAGTTAATTCATCATAATCAGTGATCAATATTTTATAACATAAACGGAGAAAAGCTGGAGCTCTGGCAAGTTTTGGAGAGGCCAACTAAATTTAAGAACAGAACCTTAGTGTTTATTCTAGAAATAGTTGCATATTTCAGAACTCGCTGTCGAGTAGAGACGCAGAGCTTTTTTTCTGAGATGTTTTACATTAATACAAGTCACGAGTATATTTAAATTATTGATTTAATATTACATCTTACGTACCTTGAAATAGAGTTACTTCTGTGATGAGTGCTCTTCATTCTTGCTGCATGGATTATTCCCAAAGTATTGATGGGTTTTGGTGGGGGAGGGAAGGGCTGGGGGCTCCTGTTGTTGTTTAAAGGGTAGGTATGGGATACGTACTGGCCCCAGGAGCATCTCAGAGCTCTTCCCCTGCTGTGAATCATCCCACTTACTGCTCTCCCAGGCTTTGCTTTGCTCTCAAAGGTTTTATTATTGCAGCTGTTGGCGTTTTGTGTGATCCAGACAGGAGAACTGCAGGATAACCCCCCCCAGGGCAGGTGGGAGTGCAGGTGGCTCCGTGTTCTGTACAATTGTTTTCAATGGCAATACATTAAAAATTCCTGGAGAAATGAGAAACTCGAGGCTGCTGGGCCCGAGGCTTTGTAGAGCCTCTGCCCTTTTTATAGGAGTAGGCAAGCAGTCCTTCACCTTGAAAACATTTCTTTTCTCAACCTGTAAAGGCATTAGGCACTGATGGATTCTGTGGATGTGCCCCAGCATTCCTGTTGTCTCATCCAGACACGGAGTAGTGCTGATGGAACTCCTGGTGTGATTCTTCCTCTTGCATCTCAGCATTTTTTATCCATTACTTCTATTAATTTTGGGACTCTTAAAGAGTTTTGAAATGAAAGTAAATACTTTGTCCTCCAGAGGAATGGGAATGTTTCCTTACTACTTCCCTGCTTTTTGTTCCCTCTCAGCCAGAGAGCCCTGGAGGGGCTGGAGCGTGTCCAGGGAAGGGAACGGAGCTGGGGAAGGGGCTGCAGCCCCAGGAGCGGCTGAGGGAGCTGGGAAAGCGGCTCAGCCTGGAGAAAAGGAGGCTCAGGTGGGACCTTGTGGCTCTGCACAACTCCCTGACAGGAGGGGGCAGCCAGGGGGGGTCGGGCTCTGCTCCCAGGGAACAGGGACAGGACAAGGGGAAACGGCCTCAAGCTGTGCCAGGGGAGGCTTAGGATGGACACCAGGAGGAATTTCTGCATGGAAAGGGTGCTCAGGCCTTGGCAGGGGCTGCCCAGGGAGGTTTGGAGTCCCCATTGCTGGAGGTGTCCAAGGAAGGCCTGGAGGTGGCACTCAGTGCTCTGGGCTGGGGACAAGGTGGGCATCGGGCACAGCTTGGACTCCATGGGCTGGGAGGGCTTTTCCAAACAAAAAGATTCTGTGATTCTGGAGTTTGAGGTTGGTGTATGAAGTTTCAATAGGAAGGATGATTTTAGACATCTGCAGTGTCTGTGGTGATCCCGTAGAACTCTCATCCATACCCACCACCTGCCATGGGCAGGGACACCTTCCACTATCCCAGGCTGCTCCAAGCCTCGTCCAGCCTGGCCTTGGACACTGCCAGGGATCCAGGGGCAGCCCCAGCTTCTCTGGGCACCCTGTGCCAGGGCCTCCCCACCCCTCCAGGGAACAATTCCTTCCCAGTATCCCATCTATCCCTGCCCTCTGGCAGTGGGAAGCCATTCCCCCTTGTCCTGGCACTCCAGGCCCTTGGAAATTGTCTCTCTCCATCTTTCTTGCAGGTCCTTCGGGTCCTGGAAGGAATAATGCAGCTTCTCCTGATGGCTTTAGTAAAACATGCACATTTAATGCTATCCATGGCTGCACTGTATCCATGGCTGCACTGATGCACGTTTCCCTTCTTTCTCCACTTCCTGAAATGGGAATGCAGCTTGGGGCAGGATCTGGCATTTGTACTTCTGAGGAAGTGTCTGGGGAAGAGGAGAATATCTGAGGTGGAGTTAAGGAGGCAGCTGAGTGGATGGGCTGCCCTTCTTCCCTGACTGACTTTTGCGGGACAGGCTGATGAAGGAGATGCAACACAGCAATTTCTTCTGGAATCCCAACCCGCAGCTTCCAGCCTGTCTGTCCATGTGGGCTGGGCAGACACTGCCCGGTGGAAGTGGGGGGCTGGAAAAGGATGAGGTTTTTAAAATAGAAGGACAATAAATCATTGCTTTGCAAAAACACCTTTTCAGGCCAATTTCAAAGACTTTAACCCACACCTGCATTAAAAATGCACCTCCCATTGGCTCCTTAGCTTTGGCTGATGGAGCTTTCCCAGTGGAAGAACATTCCAATGGAGCATTCTTGTTACAGGCAAGAGGAATGTGGGCTCTTGCTGTAAATGACAAGCTTAATCAATCTGAGTATGCCCTTTATCTAATTACCACTGGAGATTATTAGGTAATCCTTTAAATTAGATCAGAAATAATTTTGATGATTCCTTTCAAATGGAATATTGTTTCCTTGCCTGGAAAAATGAGGGGTTCTGTAGTCCCACGAGCTGCTCTCAGATATTCCTGTTGCATTTTCATGCCCTGTAGCTCCTGAGAAAATTTGATACATTTATTTTTAAGGCAATATGTGTTGTTCCAAGCACTATGCCCTGTATTTACATGAAGTTATGGAGCGAATCTTCTATCTGGACGTTGCCAGGTGGTTTTGTGGCTCACAGTGGAAGCAGGTGGTTAAATCCTTGTTCTATATCTGTGTACAACAATCTGAGAAGCTCATTTGGAAACCCTTCTGTTCCTGAACTCTCTCTTTTGTTATTTTTCCTTCCATGGGGTTTCTAATTTTGCAGGAAAATTATTTTGATGAGTTTAATAGGATCGCCTCCAAGGTGGGAGTGAGGACGGCACAGCAAGGATGGCAGCAGGGATGGTGCCTCCCCCTTCACCTTGTGCTCCCCTCTCTTCCCTTTGCTCTGCACACCCAAATTCTCTGCCTGAGATGGTTTTAGGCTGCAACAACAGCTTTTGTTCCTTCCAGGATCTCAGTGCAGTTCATGCAATATACAGCAGACTCCTATTTATAGCCACATTATTTTTCCTGGCTGGATCTGAGTGCAAATTGCACTCCCATTTCAGCACTTCGGATCCCCTGAACCGCCTGTTCCCCTTCTGCCTCTCTAGGAGCTGATTTTGGTGTTGGTGAGTCCTGTCTTGGGTTCCCACCTGTGAGCTGGCTGCAGTCATGGGAATACAATATTTAAACCCCACTGCAGTGGCTCCTTCCTTTGCTTACTTTCAGTCATATTTGCATTTAACCCAATTTATTTATTTCCCCCCCCCCCAAAGTGAGTTCTGCAGGTGCTAATCACAACATCCTGCAGTTGTTCCCCTGGAGTACAAACACTCTCCTCCTCCCCCTAATTGGGACTGGAATTCAAATAGCACTGCACGAAGCCACGGCTGGGGTTACCACAAGCTCACTTTTCCCTGTGTGTTACTCAGACAGTGGGGTTTGCATGTAAAGGACGGAAAAAAAAGAAAGGAATATGAAATAAACCCCGTGGATGCTGCTGCTACAGCATCTTATCTGTGAAATGATGATGGTTGCACATCTTTTGGCTCTTATCCAACCTGTTGGTAAGAAATGGAACATTTTTATCTGTCTTGTCACTCATTTAATTTGGGAATTTTGGCTTTCTTTTTTTTTTT